>VZRW01010746.1:97832-138762 GCA_013398125.1 Aegotheles bennettii
GGCTGAACATGAGCCAGCAGTGTGCCCAGGTGGCCAAGAAGGCCAACGGCATCCTGGCCTGTATCAGAAACGGTGTGACCAGCAGGAGTAGGGAGCTGATGGTGCCCCTGTACTCGGCACTCGTGAGACCACACCTTGAGTGCTGCGTCCAGTTCTGGGCACCGCAGGATGGGAAGGACATTGAGGTGTTGGAGCGAGTCCAGAGAAGGACAACGAGGCTGGTGGGAGGTCTGGAAAACAAGCCTTATGGAGACCGGCTGAGGGAACTGGGGTTATTTAGCCTGGAGAAGAGGAGACTGAGAGGAGACCTTATTGCCCTCTACAACTACCTAAAGGGAGGTTGTAGTGAGGCTGGTGTTGGTCTCTTCTCCCAAATTGCTAATGACAGTACGAGAGGAAATGGCCTCAAGTTACATCAGGGGAAGTTTAGGTTGTATATTGGGAAGAAGTTCTTTACTGAGAGGGTGGTTGGGCACTGGAATGGGCTGCCCAGGGAGGTGGTGGAGTCACCCCCCCTGGGGGTGTTCAAAAAACGGGTTGATGAGGCGCTTGAGGCAGTGGTCTAATGGTCTAATGGTTAGGAATATGATGGGATAAAGGTTGGACTTGATGACCCTGGAAGTCCCTTCCAACCATAATGACTCTATCATTCTATCATTCTATGATTTTTATACAGTAACTATGTATTGCTCAGCCTTGTCTTGTAGACTCACCAATGAGATCAGATCAGAGGAATACAGTTATTGATAAATCAGCAAGCTTATGAGAAAAACACATCTATGTTGGGGTTGCCATGCTCTAAATACGTAGGATTTTTCACAACAAGAATACCTATAGTTTGCTCCATTATTAACTCATAGTAATCATGTGTAAGGATCATGTGTAAAAATCACAATTAAGAATTACTATATCCTGAAGTAACCACATTGAATCTATTGAAAGCATCACTTCAGCTTAATGATGGGTTTCTAAGATGGAAAAGAACCTCCAAGAAAGTCAGTTGTATTGTCTTGAAATTACCAGGCTTTAGCACAACAAGTTCTGAATGATCTGGACCTATTTTCTAATCTGTTGTTTTACCACCTGCTCAAAAAATTTTTCTTTTTAGCTGCTCCATTGTACTTACTCTCAACTGAAGTTCTTTCACAACGATAAATGCAAAATATTTTTCCTTTACTACTTGGGTACTTTCAGAGTAATTTTCTTCTGGAAATTGAAATAAATTTCTAATCCCTGAAGTTGAATTAGCTTTATGCATGAGGGACATGGTTGTATATTATATGGAATGGTGACTTACTCTTACTTCTGCAGTAATGACTTCTGTTTTGTTTTTACTGAAGTAGGCACATATCTTTTGTTTCTTGTATTTCAGTTTGATATCTTTAAGGCTAAAAATGTATTTGACTGGGCTCATTTAAGGTGAAGAGTCCCTTCAGTATTCACATTATTACTTTTGTCACTTTCTTATTTCTAATCTGTCTTGCAAGGATCTCATATATTAATTTTTCTTTCAGTTAAAATGACAAGGGTCTGATAGTACCCTCATTAACTAAACTGTTATTTCTCCCTCTGGCCTCACAAACTATATTAAATGATGCTTCTTTGGGGGAGTCCAGCAATGACATTCTGAGTAGTGCTTTAAATGATGAGTCTCAAATTGGATTTAATTTACATTTAATAAGACATGTATTGTATGGCAAATTAATTATAATTGTCCGTTCAACATGGTTTTTGAGAATTAATAGTTAAGAAATGAATAGCATGTTTATTATATGAAGGCTTACAGAACATCAGTTGTATTTCTTTCCAATAATGAAGTGGTATTTGTTTGACAGAAGTTAATTATTTAGTCAGGTTTAAAAGAATAATTATCTGAGCTCTGTAAACACGCTCCATTAATGAAAAAAAAAATAGATAGATGGCTTCACACAAAAAATATTTTTTTTTCAACTAACTCTTTTCTGAATGTATTTCTACGTTCTACATTTTGAATTTTATCACTTCTGTAAGTGACTCCAAATTATGTAATGGTAAAATATGTTTGTAGCCATAAACTTGCATTCAATCCACTTTAAACAAGGGATAAATCAGGCATCATATTTTCAAGGTACAATTCTTTACAGGGTGTTTTTTGGTATCTTTGGGCTACAATAAATCTGAAAGAAACTAACATATGAAAAAGTTTTATTCTTGTATGAATTTTTTAAGGCATGCACTTCACAGAAAATTTCATTCCAAGTTTTGATTGCGTAGCCAAGTAAATTCAAGTGACAAACAAGAAATACACCATAATTTTTGATAATTTTGGTTTTGGGTGTTTTTTAGTTTTACAATCTGACATTACAGTTCAATTTTTCATAGATTTAAAATTTCCCAACCAATCCTTATATCATCTCACTTTTATAGATCCTATAAAAATCTGTAAGAATATTTCACATAGATATTTAATAAGCATTTCAAGAAGCACTGTCTACTGGCAGTACAATGGACCTGATTCTTCATCATCTTGTTCCTTCTACAATCATTGGCCTTTGTGCAAAGTATTGGTAAGCAAACTGTAAAACATGACAAAGTACTTTTGTAAATCTTTACCCTATTGTTCATAGGTTTAAGTGAGTACTTAAAGAGGAAGTAAAAACAACTGCAGCCACTACAGAATATATCTGATTTCTTCTAGTCCCCATTTCTGGTCATTAGGTTGATCACATAATCTGGAGCGTCATTTTCATTTCTGTAGTTCTGACGGGAAGAAGATTTCCAAAGTTTAATGTTGTGTATATTCTTGAACTGATACATGTGTATAGTATTAAGTTGACCTTTCTGTTATTTTGCAGTTTTGATTGGATAGCCAGTCCACTTTTTCTTCTATATGCTACTATAATAAGGCTATAAACAATGCAGGAGCCAAGTGACCACACAATCAAAGTATAAAATATTGCAAAGGTCAAAAGAGTGCAGCTCACTATTAAGATTCATTGAATATAAATTAGGCATTAAACTCCTGATACATCATTCCCTTGACTGAGTAGTAATGAGAATGGAAAATGGCAGAAAATTAATCCCTTCTCATTAAAAAGCTTGTAATGAGAATGTGGAACTTGGTAGAAATGTAACCTGTTCTCATTAGAGTTTTCAGGAAAGGGTCTTTGTGGTCTTCTTCAGATGTCACAGTAGTGAACTCTTCTTCCCTAATAAAAGAGTGCAGAGAATGTGGTTACATGATGTACAACTCTCTTGCAGATGTCTTCTGCACTGTAAAATTGTCCTAAAGTGACATAACCTTTTCCATTCATTGACACTGAAATTTCTGCTGTATCTATACTTCATGTTAATGTGAACATACATCTGTGTCAGCTGTGTTTTCAGTTCTGCTTAAACCAGGTATATGAATTTCAGTGTAATTTGCAGATTAAGTTTCCTTAGGGTCTTTTGCAAAGTCTAGCTAGGGTCAAGAGTGACATAAAATTAATATCCCAATGGTAATTAGCTAAATAAAATTCTATAGATATAGGTTAACAAGTGCAGATTATCAATGGGATAAATTCCAGGAATGTGCTTACACAAGAAAGGACCTAAAGTTTTCTGTTTTCCACAATAAATTCTGCTGTACCCACAACATATAATTTATCACAGTGAATTTTACATGCTCCCTGACTTTGAAGTGTATCCAGACTTTTCTCTAAAGTATTTAGATTGTGAGAGCAGGAAAGGTAAAAAACAAAAAAAATATTGCAACTAAACAAATCAGTTTTTTGTTTTCCATGAAAAAGTAGGTATAAAATAAAATATTTTGATGGAAATCTGTAAGTTAATGTTCATTTTGGTTCTCAGTAAGTGAACATAGCAACCAATAAAATAACCAACAAGTATATTTATTTTTGATACCAAAAAAATACATGGCAGAGTGGTTTGGCTATGAAATCTGAGGCAGAAAAAAAAATAAAATCACATACTGTACAGTTAGGTTACCTAAATGACTGGTTTTCTGCTCCATGCAGTACTGGGTGTGTTTGTCCTGGTAGGAAGAGTGACCCCTGAACACTGGCTCTGGATAGGAGTGCATCCTGGCAGGTGGCCCTAGGGGGCCAGGGGCCAGTGGGACTTGGTTCACATCTCCCACCCCAGGACCCAAGTGGCAAGTGCAAGTATTTATCCAATGAGGCAGCTCTAGCAGACATTTTACATTGCCACATTGGGAATTAAATCACGGTGCTCCTCTGGGATCTGATTGTTATGAAATGCAGACGGTGTTAATGAACTAGAGAGAGAAGGACTTGTGTAGGAGGAAAAATTCCCAACCCATGCATCTGCATACACAAATATTCGCACATTCACACATATTTTTCCAGGGCTATAAAAACTCACATGCCAACCAGAGACAGCCAAGCTGAAGGTCTTTCCATGTAAGCTCCAGCCCACTTTGCACAGTGAGAAATGATAACACTCAACATTATATCTGCTCCAAGTACCCTTGACAGCTGCAGGTTGCAGAACTACCCACCGGCAACCCAGGAAAAGCATCTGCAACTTAGAACAGCAAGCTGGCCAGTCTAAATTATGCTGGCAGTAGTTCTGGCTCCTGAAACACTCTACAACTCAAAAAGTAGAAAAGGGCTAATCTCACCTCTTCCTCCTGATCTGGCTGCACCTGTGTGTGAAATGACTCGTATTATCAACATATATGTATTTTCCTTATGTTGTTGGTATGTATTTACATATATATGTATGCACGCACAGACACATTCTTATGTACCTTCCCCAGCATTTCTCTCTCTCTGTCTCTCTCTGCGGGGATAGATGGATAGATAGATTAGATAGATGCATTTTTTTTCTCTGAAAATGGTAATGAAAATGTCCATTTTCCATTTGACATTTCTTGCTAAACTATTGTTAACTTCTACAAGAAATCTACCCTTTAAAATATTTTTGTACTATTATTTTATTGAAATTTTTTTGGCAATTTCTTTAGCAAAAACATTTTAAGATATGCCAGTTAGTTTCATGTCAGTACCTATGAAAAAAACCTTCAACATTTAGATAAGTGTTGCCTAGGAAGAAAGAATTGTACTGCAGATCCAAAAGACACCTGGTACATTTTAGAGTTCCCTTCACACCAAGGGGCTGTGGAAGAAATACTGCCTCAATGAAGCCAAATTCTGTCCTTTGGAGCCTACAGAGACACATAGTTTAGGGCAGATCAATGCCACTAACACACAATCAACCTGGCAGAGTCAACAAATATACTGACACCTAAAACCAACATCATTGATACTTTAGTGTCCATAAACTTCTTAAAATTTTGCCAAAAAAGACCCTCTGTATTGTAGCACATTTCCATGTTCACAAAGATACCTTCTCTTTAGCTATCTACCAATTTCTCATCCCACAGAGGCTATTTCCCTTCGTGGGCTTTGCTAGATGTCTATGGGATATGTTCCCAAATAGATAATTTCCTTTTATTTTTTTCCTTGTTTTTCCTGAAGATTAAACTTCAGATTTCACAGTATCTTTTGTGATGGGCTTGTGTGTTTTTGCAGCTTCTCTCCAAATGCTCTCTTACCAATATATATTTTAAAATCAATCATACTTTTGAATTACTTTGATTCTACTTTTCATCATGTAGAACATCTGAGAACTCAAACCCAAAATTTTCCACATCATTTAATATCAGGAGGTACCTGCCAAAAGTGACTGTTATCCAGATATTCTTATCTGGGCAGTCAAGACCTTGGTGTGGGGTAGGGGACAATAAAATCGATCATAGAATCATAGAACATGTCGAATTGGAAGGGACCCTCCAGGATCACCAAATGCAACTCCCGTACCTTTCCAGGCAACCCCAGGAGTCACACCATGTGCCTAAGAGTATCATCCAAATGCTTCTTGAACTCAGTCAGGCTTGGTGCTGTGACCACTGCCCTGGGAAGCCTGTTTCAATGCTCTATCACCCTCTGGGTAAAAAACCTTTTCCTGATATCTAACCTAAACCTCCCCTGATTCAGCTTCCTGCTGTTACCCCAGAATAGCTAATTTCATTGTCTAATTTCCACATCAATAATCACAGTTCACAAATACTAGCCCTCCTCATTGCTTCCTCTGTCTTTGTAGTATCATAGTCTGTGTTTGTTTCAAGAGGCACCTCATTTTCTCTTTCCTTCTGAACAATTATATTCTTGAAAATCCAAGGTGTCAAAATTTGCATGGACAATGAAAACCATTAAAGGGTTATCTAGTCTCTGAAAGTTTAGCATTACAGTTTTGCCCTTCACCATTAACTCACTTGTGCGAAATCGATCAAATATTCTTCTCTGGACTCATGTGGCCAACAGCTCCAAAAAATGACCTTGTTGTTTGAAAAGTACAGATCCATAATTCAATGCTTTTTGCAGCCATAGTTTCTGACCCAACTGCATGAAATATTGACAGGAGCACTGCTTTTGAGTGATTGCAAAAGCTTTAGAATCTCCTTCCTGAATCACAAATGGACTGGGTGATTCATGCTTATTTGGCTACTGTAGAAGTATTTTTAAGTTCATTTACAAATCCATGATTAATTGTTAAAAAAAAAAAATGTTCAGTATCAGATTGGAATCTATTAAATGGGAATGACTTCTGTACAACTGCTCGCTGAGATTAGAAGTTTTTCAAGACATACTGCATTAGCAGTTGCCCCAATGGATAATACCGTTAGAGGTGACCCAAAGAATACAGTGATGAAAACATCCTTCCAGCTACTTGCAGTAGTGCCTCTTGGAAAGAGAAAAAAGAAAAGCTCATAGACTAAAAGACACGCTTACCTAAGCAGTCTGACTTAAGTAGGATTTAAGCATGTGCTTAATGATGGATAGAGAGTTATAAACACCTTTGTGGACACTAGTAGATTTAAGTATGTAAGCATATTTTGTTTTCCAAATTGATCCCACAAATTAGCTGAACATAAACAAAAGGTAGAGCCCAAAATCAGCACAGTTGCTTTTGGATCTGCAGTAGAGCAAGGATGATGTCTGGATCTTCACCACTACCACCAAGGCAAGCTTTAGCAGATGAAAATACATAAATGAAAATGAAATTATGAAATTCATAAATGTACCGTGTGAATCAGTTACTCCATGTGCCTCCTCTGAACTAAAATCTTCACAAATGAACATTACTGAATTGCTCTTTGTGACAAACATTTAAAAATAATAAGCTGAAATCCTATTTTTGGCATTGGCATAAACATATGTTTATACCACTGTATAATCTAATAGGGATACTTGGAACTCTTACAGATTAGTTTATGATGCACAGACACAAAATATGATATTGTTATAAAAACAATTACTATGTCAGGAAACTGACCTTGAGAAAATCTGAACTATTTTCTCTTTCCCATTAAAATGTTAAGAGTTAAGTGAACTTGATATACTAAGGTGAGCAACTTGACAAGAAAAGGATAGGAAGGGGTTGAGAAAAAGTGAAACTATGACTATCCCCCTCCTCCACTTCTGATCATCTCTCTGATTGCTGATTAGAAAACTACCCTTACAAAGGAGAAAGGAAAATTACTCTCTAGTCTCAAAACTGGGACCTTTTATTGTGTAAACTGTTGTAAACTGTGTAAACATAACTATATATTTCACTAAAAATTAATTTTATGCCATGTTACTATTATGCTGTTGTTGACTAACCAAAATTAAAATTAAAACATGGATTAAATGAGGATCCTTAAGCATGTGGCTTAAATAAGCATTGGCTTCTCTCAGGCTACTAATTCTTACTGTGAAAGAGGTCAGTACAATGGCATTAGTAAAAGAAGTAATATTTCTCAGCCTCTTATTTTGTCTCCCCAGTATCATATCAAGGAAAATTGTGCACCACTTCTGAAGGACCTTCCTTGGCCAGCATGAAAGTAAGCTCTGTGAAAGAAGGATGGGTTGTAAAGAAAGGTGAAAGTATCTGAAATGAAAAAAACCCTGTGGTTGATTTTATTTTCATCTCCAAGGTCAAATTCTCCTGTCCAGGAGTGAATGGGTTGATCTGAAGGAAAAGCCTGAGCATATGAATAATCTCTTGGTTCAATTTATATTTAAAATGTTGATAAATTATGTCCTTTCTATTCTCTATGACTTGTGGTATCACATTGTTTATTATCTGTTTACTTGTGGATCAAATAAAAAAGGTCACTTGTATTAGTCAAGAGGTCTGTAATGTTCTCAGTAGTAAAAAACTATCTGAAAATATATATGTGTTCTTTATAAAGCTACCTCTTAATAGTCAGAAACACACAGTGAGAGAATAATGTCGTTTAGGTATTCCTGCTTTATATGCTATGCAGTATTTCAACGTACTGCCGTGCCAAATGAGTTGGAAATTCTTATTATAATTCTTGGAATTACAATAAAACACACACCTTCGTGAGTGTGTGGTGCAAAGCTTATTTGACTTAAATTTTTTAAAATGTCCTACATAATTTTAACTCAGCTTTTAAATAATGTAGCTGTTCCAGCTACACAAAGATCATTCTCTTGGAAACAGTTTATCTAAGCCACACTGCCACTTAGATACCTTTTATGGATCCCTTACAAATAGTCTATTGACTCCTCTCGCAGCCCTAGAATTTATTGAGTTCATGAGACATCAGACTAAACCAGATGCAGACTGGTGAGGTAGGTAGCCTGGTGACAGAGATTTCATATCTTTGTACTTCCAAATCTCCCCAGAATTCTCCATATGACCTCAGCAAATACCAGATTCTCAAGCGTCTTCCCTGCTGTAAGATTCAGGTGATAACACTTCTTTTTTCTATTTACTTTCCTTAAACTGAGCAACAATGTGTGTGCATTGCCTAGTGTGGGACAAGATATGGGTTTATGGTCCCATCTGCTCTTCCACATGTTCAAGAGTTGCCTGTAAGCCTGCTAGCACTTTCTCTGGCATATCTCCATTTGATGACTGGTCTTTGTGTCTTTTATTTCTGTTGACTGATGGAAAGGCACATTACTAACCCTGCTTTGCTGGAAGGGTTGCATTATTCGCATCAATCCAAGTATTAATATTTTCTCTGTATAAATAGAAACAATATGTCTATATTGCCTGCACCCCTGGAAGCATTCTTTGAGTAGAACTTGAGAATTTAGATTAAAGGGAAAAGATGTCATATTAAAAAGCAAGCCTGCAGCTAACAGCCTTCTTCTATGTCATGGAACTTTCTGAGACACAAAGTTTGATGACAATAGAAAACAACACTTCAAAATTTGCAGTTTCTTTAGGAGGGTTACAGTGCATAATGTGAACAGGTCATCCAAAGAGAGCTTTGCTGCAGGAACTCTTTATTATTACTATTATTATTGTTACTGTTATTACTGTGAATTTGTAATGATTGCTTTGCTGTTGTATATTTCCTGCTCTGACTCCCAGGTACAGAAATGACAAAATACTTCAACAGATGAAAGGCTGTCCTTAGGGTATTTCCAGCTCAGTAAGAAGTGGGAAGTACAAGACATCTCACAAGAAAGCCTATCTTTTAGCAATTTATAACTGTATTGCACACAGCCTGAATCTTTTGAGCAGGATCTTTGGGGCACTCTCCTTTGTACATTCTGAGTACACCTCCTTCTTTGTCATATTCCTTCTTTTACCTTTTTTTCTTCTTCTTCTGTATTCTTTAATCAAGGGTAGCTGCAGGCTGCTCCTCTTGTTTCACTAGGGCTTTAGACTTCAGTATTAAGTCAGGTCTGTGAACTCTTCTGTTATGTTAAAGATCCTGAGACAAATCCTAGTTCCCTTGTGGTCCATGAGAATTTTGCCTTTGACTTCAACAGGACAGGATCACACAGAGATGTTTTGTGAAAAGATCCGGGAAAGGAGAGCTTTCATTTCTTTTCCTTTCCATTTAACTCTTTCCCAAAAGACACTGAAGGGGTTGTCATTTTTGGACTTTGGATATATAAAATATTTGAAATAATAAAATTATATAGCTGTGCAGTCTAGACTCTCTCACATTTGTTTACCAACTCACTTCACTGAAGAGCATAAAGATCATTAGCTATACTTAACAGACATTAAAACTCAAGGACAGAGGCATTTACTCAAGATCAACATAATGATTGCTAACAGGAAAAGGAGCTAAGCTCAGGCTTTCTCATTTCAAGGGGAGCACCTTACCCTCAGGAGCCAGCAGCCTGAGAGGGTTGTATTTAATGAGCATTTTTTTCTTGTGCTAATTTAGTTTCTGAAAAACTAAATGATGGCTTATGCTCTGAAACAGGAGTCAAACTGCTACTTCTGTGTCCAATTCTCATGAAACATGGTGGTGTTTTGGAGTTAGGACCTTATATTGCAATAATCAAGGGCTATAACTATCTAAATCTCACTCAAGTATTGGGACCACAGTTGAACTCAAAAGGTAATAACTAGCAATATTTTATCAGATGTAATCAATGCCTGAAGTTTCTGTATGGTTCAAAAGTGGGTCAATGCCTGGATTAAACTGAGATGCCTTAACACCACAGCGAAAAAATGCTGCTGTGATACATCTCTAGTGGAAGCTCTTAATCTTGAAAATTGTGCCTCTGCCTCAATAAGATACCCCCAAAAGTTAAATATCTGTGGATTGATTAATATCAGAAGTATTGCAGATGCTAGACCTGACTATGCACTAGCTAAGACCAGGTCTGGAAGTTAAATATTCAATTAATGTTGTTCTGCGACCACACTAATAAGCACTAATGGGAAGTAGGCATTGCATCTTTCAGATAATAATGAGCAATATGTCTCTGCACAGAGCTCCCTTGTACCATGTCAGCTCTGCACTTATCTCTCCTCTACCTTTCACTATGTGGTGAAAAAAATATCTGTTGAAGATGCTGGAGCTTTTGGTTTTCCAGTCCAATGTTGCTAAGCAAAATAGGATCTCGTAGTTGAAATATGCATAAGGATTTGAGGGAGTTCTGATCCTTATGCAGTTTCTGTGCCACTCTTGAAAGGCTTTAGAAAAGAAAGGGCAAGCATATTATTTCTGGTTTATTTTCATATTGAGTCCAATGAATGTATGTATGTTGTATTTATGTCCAATGACCAGTATGTTTTTCATTGTTTTCTATGAATTTTGTACCACAGAACAGTTCATGAATTTAGGAGCACAAGATAAGCATTGACAGAAGTATGGAAGAGTAAGTGGCAGCATGGCTACGATGTTAAAAACAGTAATTTACAGTATTGATTGACTGTTGCCTTGACTCATCACTGCTGTGCTAGCTGCATATGTTATATCTTTGCAAATATCAGACTATTCTATATTCCTAGGGGTACCTAACATTAATGCAACACTATACTAAGACATTAGGAAAAGAAAAGCAAGCACACATATATTATGAATAAAGCTTTAGATTTTACAGAAAGGGTGAGATAATGGGTCAAATTTTGCCATTGGCTTTTTCCTGTAACAACCACAGAGAGAAAGAAGCTGCATAGCTAAGGTTGCTGAGTCTCATAATAAATACAATTTTGCTTGCTTAACTGTACATAACAATTTATATTGCTGTTACATTTTCAGCCTGAACATTTCACCTATAAACAAATACGCGAGTCTGACTGCTAAAGTGAATTTCTTAGATCTACATCTAAGCTTGTAAATGTGAGCCCTGTTTTTCATAACTGTGAAGCAAATGTAGCCCCTGCTTGTTTTAATAAGACATCAGGATGCTTACTGATAAAAGTGGTGACAAAAGACAACTTAGGAAGAAATACTGATATTTACATGTTCTTGCAAGGACTCAGAGAAGGGGAGTTGGAGTTTAAGACCCTTTGTGAAAAGGGGTCCAGGGTAGAGAAAGCTGAGGAATCTGTATTCCCTCCCACTTCCTGCCAAACTCTATAAAAGCCAGGAAAACAGGAAGTTCCTTCCCTGCTTCCTGCTCTCCTTGTTGTCATGTGGAGATGTCCCAGAGAGAGAAAGAACCCTGCCTTTGTCATCAGCTCACCACGTGCTCTGCAGAATCTGAATCCATTGGGTGCTGAGAAGAGCTTTGGACCCTTTTCCTTTCATTGGCTTTGACGTGAGGGACTTGTGGAAACTTATATCAGCAATCATCGAAATCGGGTTGTATATATATATTTGTATATCTTGTTCCTTTTCCTGCCTGTTACACCCCCTTCTCTGTTTCATTAAATCTGTTCTAATTTTAACTTCCAACCTTTAAGCCTCTACTCTTTATTCCCCTTCTATCTTCCCCCAAGGGGGTGGAGGGGAATGACAAAGAGCAAATTCTATTCTCTGGGTTTTGTCTCGCCCTGACCACTTAAACCAAGACAGGGAGAGACTGGGATACTAAAATTCCTGTAGTCCAGCTAATAAACCTGTATTTACATTTGTTTGATCCCCAGATTCTGTTTGAATAAGATTAGTAAAAGAACTGTAATGAAAAATCTTAATCGTTGATTGAGCTTGTAATTTCACTTGGTGAAAGTCAAGGCTATGTGTCCTATGAAACTGACATAGTGACTGTAATGGATAAAGATCAGATTGTCCATACTGATTAAGAATGATTAAGAAAACATTTTTTGTTTTGATTCTGTGGACCACCAAATTCTTAAAGGAGTGCCTCCAGACATTTGAGAGAACAAATTGCCTTCCAATGTTGTGATTTTTGCCTTCCCTTTTTAGAAACAACTCAGGGTGGGAGTGAGAAAAAAACAGCTGTACAAGTTTATTGTGTAGATTTTTACAGCTTTCCTTCAATAGCAAAGTTAAAAAAACTTAATTACACTAACAAGTACATACCATTATGATATTAACTATGTACATTTTTGCAGTTCAAGGGAAATAACCTAGTCTGATTTGTGGTACCATCGACATATATATTAACATACCATCATTTCTTTTCTGAGCCCTCAACAGAACATTTCTGGATGAGATGGAATCACCAACAAGAGGAAACTGATTAAAACTCAAGAATAACCAATAAGGACAGGCATGAACCATAAGCTGGTGAGCAAGGGAGAAGGAAACTGAAAGTAATAAGTAACTTTTTCAGCTTTAAAAAATCATTTTCAGCTATTTTTCCTTTATTTTAGTGGGAAAGAATCAGATTCTGACTGAAAAATCAGATATTTTTTAATGTTACTTACTGCCAACAAAGGAATTGAACATAGCTGTCAGTATTCAGAGGTGTAGTGGCAAGAAGTGTCAAAAACAAACACACATTTCTGTGAACAACTTTTGTGTACCTCTAAACACAAGCAGTCATGATTTTTGCACACAGAGGTAGCAGGTTGGAATGTTATGGTTATATGCACTATACAGCAATGACATCATAATTGCTGGGTTTTTTTAAATAATAAACTGTTAAAGTAGTTGGTTGAAACTACTGGACAGAATGGATGGTACAAGCACTAGATTGTATTGGTAGAGAACCAAACACTGGACCGCATAAAATTAAAAAAATAATCCCCAATTTGAAAATGTTTCTATGCTTCATTTGGACTTCGCAATGAAACCACCCTGTATGTTTTTGCTGGCCAATTAATATCACTCTGAATCTGGACCTTCACAAGTAAACAGAATTTTGATACCTGCCTTTTGTACTGTCTCCTTCCCAGCCTTTTATGTCTGAAGATGTATATTTTCAGGCTCTGTCTCATTCTCACAATGTGAGGAACTTTATGAAACACCTTTTCAAGTAACATTTCAACGAATATAGCTCTAATGATTTCATTACCATAATGGCTATTCACAGATTTAACTGTAACAGCCAATGCATTGTCATTTTAGTGAAATTTAGCAAAGTTCATTAACCCTGGATGTATTTAGTTATCACTGCTACACTTAAATTTTAATGTAACAAATGCATAAGATATACATTTACATGTAAATTTGGTAGTTTTCATATTTTACCATTTTAAGAAGGATTTAATATATTATTATTTTTAGAAAAATTATCCTTATAGAGAATTGGGAAGTACTGCACATAGGTCTTTGAGCACGTTCTTTGTTCACATATGAACATTTAATGAAGGTGGGGAAGTTGGTCAGTTAAATTACCTTTCTTTTCTGTATCAAGTCTGTAGAATGGTTAAGAAGCATGCTGACTTATTTTATTAACAAGCAGATTTTAGTTATTCATTCACTCATTCATTCATATATTTTATGAATATTTACAAAGATGATCAAATTGAAAAAAATCACTAAAAAAAATCCATCAAATTTTGTAAAAGGACATATCCACTTTATGACTCAGATGGGATTTTTATTTGGGGTAAAAATAATATCAAATTTAGTAAGGAAACCCATTTAATGTTACTACAGGGATTCTAACTAGAGAGTAGATAAGAACTTCAATTGAAGGATTTAAATTTCTTCAAATGCATTTTGCATTATAATCACTTACATAGGTGCTCCTTTACTCTGTGCTCCTTTTTTTTCCCTAATGTAGGAATAAACACTTTCAAATTATACCTGTTTCTAGGAATTATTCTGACACAAGTAGTCTCATTCAAGATCTTTAGAAAAGTCCAGAAATTAGTTTTAATACACACTAGAAGGTTAAATAACTAAAGGGTAGCCCCTGACAGCATACCAGTTCCAAGTTTCATGATGCTTTCTTTCTGTAAAGTGAAAATCCATTATTTGACATTTGATTTACTATAGCATAAAGACTAATCTTCACAATTCTAAGATTTTTAACGTTTTTCTAGAAATTTCTTTCAATTGTGTCCTGCAAGAAGACAATATTGTTTTCTAATTGGGAATGAAACAAATTATTAACAGAAAAAAGAAACAAAAAATAGATGTTTCAGACCAAAGCAATCTTGGCATGTTCTCTGGATTTTACCATTTTCAAATGGATCTATGGACCTGCTGACAGCTGTCAGCATCCTACAGTGGCTGCTGTGTGTGTCCCTCAGCTGCTGGCTGTAATGTACCACCTCTTGCTGTGCAATATCCTTGCTGAACAAGCCGGGAACACACTGAAAGAGACTGGTGTCCTTCCTTTGCTGATAGTGCACACTGTGGCAGTTTAATAGTTCTTGCCATCCTCTCACCACAACCATCTCTTCATCCATAGTAGTGACAAACAGCTATTCTGTGCAAACTAGAATATTCAAAACTGCAGAATAATAATGCAATATAGAGAAACACAGACATGGTATGACAGCAGAGTCCTTGAAAGGAAAACAAGGAATACACTGTAGGCAAGTACAGGCATGGGATGATAAGAGACAAGATAACACTGAAGACTCCAGAGCTAGAAACAACTCACCATAGGAAAGATATATAGGAAATCTGAGTGTGACAAGGACTTGCAGACCAAGGAAGACCAGGGTGTAAAGCATGTTAGAAAACATAGAATTAGGCCCAAGTAAACCCTAGAATGAGGAAAAAGATGTCATTGTGATCATTTCACACTTTTTCTGACAAAACAAGAGAAAGAAACCCCATCAACAGCACCACTGTTCTGGTGAAGATTCTGGGACATTGTCAGCATCCTGTAAATTCCCTCTTCATTGTTGTTAATCCCTTTTCTGTAATAGCTTTTCTTTATTTTCTTTCTTTTTTTTTTTTTTTCCCCATGTACAAATTAGATCTGTACTAATAATTATTTGATTAGGCCTTTAAGATTTCAATTACACTAACAATAATTTAGTTTTGCATGTAAGGTGTGTTTCTGTTTTGTCAATACAGTATTTTGAGTGTAACAGGCTGTCTGAATAATGTAAGAATATTTAAGCAGAGATCAATTTATATCTTTGACAGAACGTCTACAGAGAGAACTTCAGAAGTTACAGATGAGTTTTGTTGTGTTTAGTACATGAAAGTTAACAGAGCTTTTGGTTTTTTATGGTGTCAAAAGCTTATATTTGAGTGCACATTCAGCCTGACAAAAATAGTGTAACTTTGCACTAGCAAATAGCATGTTACAGGGGTTCAAGTAATCGCACTGTTTCCGTATTTGGATCAGTGGGAATGACTCCACTCAGTGTAGCAGCAGGACAAAATCAACACGGTGAGCCTCTATCTGCCTTATGCACCATCACAGACTTTGGAGACCATGTACATATATAAGTAAATCTGCAAGGCTGCTTTCTTTCCATGTTCATGACACCCTTTTCTCTCAAATTTTCTGCAGTTATTTTAATTCTTACAGGAGTATGTCTCATAAAACAGTACAAGTTGTAGATGTAATAATCAGATGTAATCAGAGTAGGACTGTTAACTGTAATGCTATATGAATATTTATTAGGGAAAGCTCTGTTTTAGTGTTCAATGTACTACACAGCAAAAAAAGGAAAACTTAATTACTAGTCACACAGTCCATCATTATCTTCTCTGTTTTCCAGGCTCCTTAGTAGCAGAGCTGGGAAACAGTCTTATGGTTCCCCCTTCCACAAAACACACAAAAAATAATCATTCAGTTGAGTGTGACACTGTAATTTGACACCTTTTTACTTCAGTAAGGGAGGCTTCCAAACCCCAAAGATAAATAAGAAACAGCACTATTAAAGTTAAGGCACCTGTGGTATACACCAAATATTTGCAAAAAGATAACTGGTAGTTTTGCTCAGCTCTACCTTCAAGAAATAAATTAATCTGGGTCCTGTATGTACTAAATCAGCATATTTTACAAAGAGGCCCAACAAGAGAATACTGCAATTAGTAAGTGTGGGCACAGCCTTGATTAATAATGAATGATGAAATAAAATACTTTATAGACATGAACACAAAATATTTGCATACTTATAGTAATTTGATCTTTACATTTCAATTTGCTGCTTCTGAGCAAGTGGCTCAGGCCCTTGACTCTGAGTTGTTCATGTATAGAATAAACTTGCTTACTTTCACTAGCTTGCTTTAAGTAGTCAAGAAGTGTTGCTTGCTTTCATTAACTAATGAAGACTAATATAAAAATATTGGTGAGAAGTATATTTATTTTACCATTTTGATTACATTTTGAAACTCCTTACAAGTTGGAAATACCTAGCCTCATATGTATTTATTATCAATTTGTTGCACCAATTTGCAGAGGGTGTTTTAATTTTTACTGGTTTATTAGACTCAAAATCTTCTTATGGGCAAAGGAACATACTCATGAATTATATTGATAGTCTAATTAAATCTTAACAGACTAAGCAGAGAATTGTTACTAGTGTCCTTACAGTGATCTTAAGACTTATAGTTCAAGTTAAATATCGTTAAAATGACACATACACACTCAAACCTTCTAGTGTCCACCATCTTCCATGTAAATATCAGGAAAAACTTTTTCACTGTGAGAGTGACGGAGCACTGGAACAGGCTGCCCAGGGAGGTTGTGGAGTCTCCTTCACTGGAGACATTCAAAACCCACCTGGATGCGTTCCTGTGTGATGTACTCTAGATGACCCTGCTCTGGCAGGGGGGGTGGACTAGATGATCTTTCGAGGTCCCTTCCAACCCCTTAGATTCTGTGATTCTGTGATTCTGTGATCTTTCTTTGCCATTATGCTCACCCTTCCACTGCCCCTTTGACGTCTCAGACAACTAACGGCTTCGGCTGGGCCAAGCTGCCAAGTGTCCCATGTCCTGTGCTAGGAGGGGTATGACACTGGCAATTTCTTCTTCCTCATTATAGGGTCCACTTCAATTAATTTTTATGTGTTTACTGATATGCTCTACACTATGTTCTTTCTGCAATGGTCTACAACTCCACTTTACATCCAAATTTGCTCTTTATGGCAAATGGATACTTGTTCATTTTATTTTCTTCATTATCCCTGAAGTCATTTCAGTTATTTCCCAAGGTTATCTGTCTTTAGTGAGTAGTAATCATACCAACTGAGATTTTTACAGCCCTGAGTCTCCCATGCCTTCCTGTGCCTTTGTTACTAACTCATGTCCATACTTCTCTATGCAGCATTTTGTTTCAGGATCATGGATAGCCCATTTACACAGAATAACTATTTACTATTGCAACATGTTAGTTATACATATATATATATAAGTATGTGTGCTTGTGTGTATTTATAACATATACACATTGTAGAATTTTAAAAAAGCTTAATCATAGGAGGTAACAGTCTCCTGGTCATTAGATAATTATTTTTTAGTTACATAAGCTAAAACATGGCTCCAGAAAGGCCAAGAAAGTCCAAATATAGTAGGCATGGAACACCAGTATTTTTCACTGTTGAAGATGATGGAGTAAATGCTTTCTTCATGCCACTGGGGATAAAATAAAACATAACATAACATTTCTTCAAAAAAAGAAATTAAATTAGAATTATTGTATGTATATATAAAGTAATATATATACACGCATATAGTTTTCATAATGGAGGATGGGAAGTGGAATAAATTGTCTAAGAAGGTTGTAAAATGCCATTCTTGAGTAGAGCAACAGTCCAGAATAGGCTGGAGAAACATAATTACATACAGCCCAGCATGGTCCTTCTTGGAGATAATAGCTTGTCTTAGCAATCTTTAGGAATATTTCTAGTTTTTCTCTCCATAATTCTTCAGGTAAGCTGATGTGAACCCAAAAATCCAAGTACAATATAATAAAGAATAGTTCTGGACAAAAAAAAATTAAAAGGAATGTATGTGGAATGCAACACAGCCCAGGTACCTCAGATTTCAGGAAAGAAAATAGTTAATTTTTTTGGTTCATACAAAGACCCAGTGTTCCACTGTAAGGGACTTTGGTTAGTATTGTGCATTTCCTCAGATATATTGCCCTAAATGGGTGAACATTCTTGCGGTATTCAGAATACAGCATAGTTTAAGCAGTGACAGCACAAAAGTACTATATCTTTAGTGGCTCATCACTACAGCTCTACATAATCACCATAACCCTGTTCTTATTTCACCAGTAGTGCATTAGTTCTAGTAACAGGACTGATTCAAATGGATATATTCTTGGCACCCTGCAACTAGATCCTATTATTTTAGGCATACATAAAGATTTTGTCCTCTCTCAAATGAAATTCACACTACTTTACTAGCAAATAATTTTTTATTATGAAAATGCATTGCTGCAAAGTTTATGCTGCTCTATGAGAATCCTACACCATCATCCATAAACAAGTATAGACCAGATGTTTAGTGGACAGACACCTATAAGGATTGTGCTCTTGATGAATTCTTGAAAATATATTGACTGGAATTATGTTTTTCAGTGAATTATTACACTGAAAAGATAATTAAGTTACAAATGTATACAAGGCTCATGTTTTTTCTAAGCAAATTGGTGTTAACAAAACTACTATACATAAGTACATACATGAACATCTGCTTACCCTGGGCAGGAACAAATGTCTACTTTTCACTCTGAAAAATAATCCTGGAATATCTAAGGCTAAGAAAATTAAATTAAAGCATGTGTTGTTACATATTAGTGTTAAGACAAAATGTGTTTAACCATGGCACAGTTCTGAAATTTCAGAGGACTTGTTTTCTTTTTCTGTATGTCTCCTGGTTACAATGTCAAATTTGTATTCTTAATATAATTTCAAGAGCACCATTAGTAAGTAAAATTCTTTTGTAATGTATGTAATTTCTTAATTAAGGATAAAGTGTGTTGAAGTTCAGTGGCTAGAAATGTTTTACCCCAGGCAGAGTGTGGGTGATTAGCTTCTGACAGTTTGTTGGAGCACTTAGTTTAGTACTTCAGGGTTTGAATGTGATCCTCTCCTTCATGGCAAAGCTGGGTGTGTTAATGTATCCCACAGTGATGTTAAAAGGCTTAAAGCAGTGATGCTGTCAAACTAGTTGTGTCACCACATTCAAAGCTTTAGAGTGCAGTTACAGCTTGAAAAATTGTTATGAAAAATACTATATTCTTACCCAACTGATCTAATCTCCATATGCACTTGACGTATATTTGCTTACTTTACTGACTAAAACAAATGTTTTGTACTGTTAGTACTGCAAAACCAAGACAGCTCTGAAAGATTGCAGAGGATTTCACTCTGGCTCATATATCACCAGCAAACCTGTCAGATGAATACCAGCTGCAGGATATTTATTACTGATGATGATGTAACAGAGGAAGAACAGATTCCTTGTTGAGTTTGCACAGTAGTTAGTTAAAAAATTCATCTTTTGAGTCATACACAGAATAAAAAATAAAATCAATCGGGCAACCATTACAAGACAATGGAGAATATTTATCCCAGATATTTTGAATGTCAGTGTCATTCAGAAGACCAAAAGTGGGAAGCTCAGGTCCTCTGTCAGTCACTGAGAAGAGGTAAGTGTCTCACTGAGAATTAGGGAATGTGCGTGTTTTGTGCATGTGAGATTTCAAGTTAGATATTTAAAACAGCCTAAAATGAAAGATGTGAGTTTGCATTGGTGTTACTACTCATTGTTTCAACAAACTTTTTCTGAAGAATCCATACCATTATGAATGTATACATGTGAAGTTTCTTAAGTATACCTTCTTTATCAAGAGGACTGACACTTTTCCCTTGTACATAATGACATCAGTTTCTGAAGCTTTTTTTTTAGATAGTAGCACAAGTTATTTAATGACTATCTACCTACTTACTTACCTACCCGAAATCTGCAATTCCTTCTTAAAATCAGTATCAAGCAAAATTACATTATTATAATGCAGACACTTTTATTGGAGTCAGGACTGTCTACTAGTGTTGCCTGGCAATTCCCATATGGTTAATACCATAGCCAGCTAAAGGGAAATAAAGGATATGGATGCTGTGTATGTCACCCACAACTATTTCTGAGACTCTTCTCACTGCCTGTACAATGCAAGTCTCCATACATGTTCCTGTATGTTCACCAAATCTGGTGCCTCGGTGTACACTGGATCTTGTCTTTTTTTTAACTGAGAGCCTGGACATTATAGCTCTGTGCCTTAAAAAGCCTTGATGTACCTCATTATCAGGAACCATGGCAGACCAGTAGTTTACCATAGCAAAAAACTCAAGATATGTGTATGTAGTCTGCTTTTAAACTCTCCTTAATATGAAAAGCACAACAAATTTTTCCCAGCCTGATGCAATCCACAGCTGAGACCCAAGGACCTTGTTCTTCTAGCTTCTCCATTTCTAACCAGTACCACTAGATGTATTATGAAATGAGATCAGATAAGGAAGCTACATAAGGCAATGGCTTTTCTTTCACTATGGTCAGAAAAGAGATATACTTGATCAGTATCTAAAGTAAGAGTTTCTGTCCTAAGAACTTACATGCCAAATTTCAAGCTCAAAAGAAAAATAAAGCACACCAAAAAGTTCTAGACAGCTTAAAACAAGCCTTAGAAAGAAATGCATGTGTATTCTTAATCAACATCTGTTAAGTTGCCTTATACTGCTTCTATGAAGATGGAATTCCATCTTCTGAAATTCAGGCTGTTTCCAGTTTAAGGCCAATCTGCAGGTCTTCAGAAGCCTCCATAATATCAGATTTAACTGTCAGACATCAGCTCTCACACTGTGACCACAAGATCCAGCAATAATATCTTCTCATTGGAATCAATAAATTTGCTGTGCTGCAGGAAGAGGTTTGTGAATATGAGACAGAATTTTCACAGGTGCTTAGCTGAGAAATGACCCTTTATTGCTTTCAGCACTAAATACAAATTTCATTTCTTTCAGCTGAGCTTTCTTCCATTAATTCTTCTCACATGTAAATCAAATATCCCCTCCCCCTTACCCTGAAAAAGAATCAATCTCTTTCTCCCAAAGGGTATAAAACAAAAAGGATTGTTCATTTCTGTTTTAAAATATTAGGGATATTTTACAGGCATCAGGACTTAAAGCATGAAGAAAAAAGACACAGAAGCAAAGGCTAGAATCATGCACAAAATTTAGATGGAACCATATATTTTCACAATAGAAGAAGAAACATGTGGCTGACAACTATTCAATTATTTTTGATCCTTCATTTCCTTGTCCTTCTCTTAGTAGGAATCTTTCTTTGTTACTTCCATTTTACAGCTGGCAATATACAATGTGTTACACAAGGTAACTTCAGTGGTTTATCTGTGGAAACATGTTAGTTCATGCTAGACCAAAGGTCCAGCAAAAGTTTTAAAAGCCAACTTTCAAAATGTAAATACTATTTCTTAGTCTTCTAACTAGCTGTCTGTTTTAGGGTGCTTCTATGTTTGAATATGCACTAGACACATAAAAAACCCCATAAATAGTGTTCACACAACTAAATTTTGAAAAAAAAATGTGCCCAGCAAGCTGACATACCCGAGGAATTTATTCTAAATCCTGTATACAAGCTACATCAGTTTTCTCTCTGAGATCTTTTTCCGTGTTTCTGATTCATCTGCACGAATTTTTAATTTTTGTATGGTATCATTCTTTGGATGAAAAGGCATACTTATTTGCTGTGGGTATCCTAATTTCTCTTTAGAAACATATTCTGATGCTACAGAAGTGCTTATCTAGAAAACATCAGACAATCTATAGAAAATATCAGGAGAACGTTTCCCTGACTTTGATGGTGGCACTGAAACTAAGTGGAGTACCTCTTCAAAAATCTTTGACAGATGGCTAGTGACACCAGGTGACTCTGGGGCCTTACTGCCTCTGGCAGCCACCATAACATTTGTTGTTCCAAAAATCAGCTGTTAGCAGCTTGGCCCTCAAATTGCAAATTACTTTGTCTTTGGATAGAATCAGCAAGGAAAAAAATTAATAAATAAGGTGACAGAATTTTTCTTAAGTTATTCAGAGTTTTATGAGCACAACTAACCTCATTTTCTTATTAGCTTGCATGCATATTGCACACATACGCCAATTTAAAAATACACCCTCAGTGCTGGAATATAAAAACAAACGGCAGACATGCAGAAAAATTCACTTCTGCAGAATTAATTCAGCCTTGGGTTTTTGTTACTTGGTCAGATACTTACACATGACCCCTGCCTTGCTCAGTACAAGGATGGATTACATTCAGGAAAAAAATAAGGTGTTTATTTTTTTTTTATCTTCTTTTTTGTAAAGTGTGACCCTAGGTCTTGTTTGTACTCCATTATTCAAACTCTCCTTTGAAACCATTTGTTTAGAATTCTCTGTGATGCCCATGACTATATTTCATGAACAGTAATGTTTTTACTTTTACAACGGCCTATAAAACTTGACCGTAATATTATCCTCATTTTACACTGAGTAGCTAAAGCACCAAGATTAAGAACTACTGATTTGGGGAGCCCACTGTCTGGAATGACTCAAACTCAAGTGGGCTGTCTGCTCCACCCTGCTCAAAACACAGCTCCCAAAGACTGCAGCCTTCACACCAAAGCATCAGCACCGGCTGCCTTCCCATTTGGGGAACTCCTAGCACCAAATATCAAAGGCAGGTCTCAGAGAAATTGGAAAGGTCATTAGTCAGCACTCTGAAAAATGTGTTCTAAGCAGCTTGTCTAGCATCAGGCAAAATTCTGCAGCAGTGTCAGGGACAGAAATAGAAACCAGCTTTTCACCATGACAGAACCTTTGTAGCCTTGACTCCGTGCATGGTACAAGTTCCAGCTTCTGTAAGAGGGAGGTGGGACACTGAGAAAAGCAGCCTTCTTCATGCTCCAAGGCACTTCATTCTCACAGTCCAGTCCACCCTCCCAGAAATGGAAGTTGAGCCCTGTGGTAGAAAGAGCGCAGAGACATGTCGTTAAGAACATAGTGGGACCTATGCTGGAACAGAACAAGGGTCACTCTTTATCATGCCTGACAATGGATAGTAAAGGTTGTTTATAGAGTGTAAGAAACAGATGAAATATGGACTGACATCACTTTCTGCCTTACACCAACAAGAAGCTTCAGGTTTCACACTTTTTTTTTTCTTACAGTAAAAAGTTTCACAACTGGGGACTGCAACAAATATATTTATCCAAAATACCCTACAGGCCTGCTTTGGACGCTCTCTTTGCAAGCTGTGGCTGTGCATTTGAAAGTCTTGGGTTCAGAAGAGAAACTGTCCTGAACCCTGCACAGTATAGGATGAGTGTTTTAACTCAAATGTACAAATCAAGATATTGATTGCTGTGTGCAACCCGAAACAGTGAATACGTCAGGCAAGCTCTTTAAATGCTTAGAGCCTTCTGACACCCCAGCTCATGTCCATCACCCATTACACATAACATTTAATCTGACATACATGATACACAGGAATAAGGCTCAAATAATGACTTTTACAGGTCCTAACTAACATGAACACAGGTGTTCACATTTAGTCAAGGGGTACTATATACCAGGAAGCAGATGGTATAGAGAAAACTTCACTGGTATTGCTCAATACAGCTGAATACGCAGTACAAACAGCCCTGGCTACTTTCTCTCCGTGCATAAATATACACATATATACACCAAAAAAATGGTCATTTTAATTTTAGTCATTTTAATTTATTTTTTTTTTTAATATTAAAGAAATAATTAATTTATCTCTGAAAGAAAACTGGAAAATGTCAAAAAAATCTTTATTTTTTTTTTTAATGTCTGGAGATACACCAGATGCCTTTTTACCATATGGCGAAAAGCTGATCAATTCACCTTAAATTCCTTGTCGAAGTCCTTGAAGGTTGCAAAAATATCATACTCAAAATGGTTCAGGAATATCAAGTTCATATGATTCAAAAGGTTCATATGATTGGAAAGGTACATAATCTTGGAACAACTAAATCTTGCCAATTGGTCAGACTAGTAGCCACACATGAAAACCACACAGACAGATATTGGCTAAATGAATCGCAACTCAAGGAAATCGTAAATAACTGACTTTTTAACAGATATAAAGAAGGAACAATTATACAGCACCTGGAAAAGCTTTTTTAAAAAAAAAAAAATCTCAGACATTGTTCACTCCATTATGATTATCCTAACTTATAAGCAGTAAAATGTTTAGTGGGACAACTTAGAGAAACAGAATGTATGAGAGAGTTTATGCAGTTTAATGGGGAACTGCTCAAGTTGCAATTTACTAAATATTGTTGCAGATTCCTTGTGTCAGGTTGAAATAAATGGAAGATGTTCCTAAATTAATTTATACTGGTTAATTAATCACTAGATAATAACTAACTATACTTTTATGCAACATGAACTTTCTAAGCTGTACACCTGATGTTAGACACCCAAAATCTCACAGGACCAGCTGCTGCACAGATCCTTAACCTGAGCATAGACTTAGGTGGCTGAAAGCAGGCAGCCACATTTGAATGTTGATCTGTCACGATGCTACTGTGTTGGTTCAAAAATAAATATAATTTGTTACTTCATTCTTATCAAACTCTGTATATCAGAGACATTTGCTAAAAAATTTGTTTCCTGAAGAATTAAAGTAAGGATGAAAAATGAAAGCTGGGCTGCATGTGGATTGTTATAAACACTTCCCAGGAGTACAGAGGAGTATAGTAGGTAGTTATTTATTTGAGTGACACATATTTACTTGAGAGCGCTGGACACTCTTCAATAATGCATAACACCACAAGCTAGGAAATCATGACTAACTAAAGTCAGGGATGCAAATATTGCTGTGTAAGCCTTTTCTTCCTTTCTTCAGTCCTTTATTTACAGTGGAGAGGGGGTGGAGGGGGAAGAAGGGAAAGAAATTATAAGAAAAGACTTGGTGTGCTACATTTGCTGCCTGGGCTTGCTCCTGCTGTTCATCTTTAAAGAGGTCTTATATGGCTGTTGCTCTAAGAATAAATAAATAAAAATGAGTAGAAGAGTCACATCTTCAAAGAATTTACTTTGTGAAAAGCCTTGAGATTTTTATAACTAAGGAAAAGAAGCTGGAGAAAAAGTCACACCTGCACCCCAGATTCAAAGAGAATTCAAACAAAGACTTACGTAATAGCTGAAAAGGTTAGCTTTGCTATTTGGGGGAATCCATTTTCCTGTTCATTATCGTTCCAATGTATGGAAGAGGAAAAGCCCTGATAAAAATATTTTTAAATACTGCTGACAATTGGCTATCTATCTATTTTTAATGCTACAACTCTACAAGATACAAACTGGAACAACTCACTGAAGCTAACAGGTACGAGGATTGACTTAGTGTTTTCACATTGTTCCTCTGATATATGGCACTTCCAGAAAGGGCAGTACCATGCCAGGAATGCTCAGTCAGGCCCTGCCATTACAACAGAGGAATTGAGCACATGAAGTAATGACACTGTGCTACAGCAAGTGGCCACTGACAAGCTTAATTTAAGACCAATACATCAGCTTTCATCTGTGAATTCCACAGGCCTTTAGAAAGAGTTATCATCCTTAACTTAAACTTGGATAAAGGACTTCTAATTACATGCAGCATTCTCAAAGAATCAGAGAAAGTCAATGGCAGAAAAAGGATCAGAGCTGAGGTCCTCTGAATGCATGCCTGTTGCAATTTAGCCAGAAGGCTGAACTGGAGCTTTTAGTCAAAAGTTTATAAAACTGCATTTTGACAGCTAAAGAGCTCAATGGGGGTGAAGAATTTCATGCTGTGAGTTGGTGCCTCTCAATACTTTGTGGGCACTTCAGATAAATGTATGAAAGTATCATACTGGGGGGGAGGCTGGCTCTTTATTTTATTTGTTTAATTAACCGAGTCTAGCACTACTCTTTTTGGAATAGAGAAAGCCACACAACTAATGGGTGGAACAAGTACGTGTTTTGGGACAGTGACAGAGAAATTTGTACAATTTCAGAAAAGTCCTCAGTAAGTACAATGTGAAAGTCACCTTGCTCTCTGCCCCCATACCACTTCTGTGGGCTGCTGGACAAAGGCATTGTTCTGCAAGCATGATTTTGCACTTTTCAAGGCTAAGGATGGAGCCATCTTCTTACATTAAGTGCAAGAAATGTTACAGATGTTGGGCAATTTTTAACTTCCCTATTGCTCTTCAAGGTACCTGCAGGAATTAGACCAGTGTGTTCAGAAGTCCATCTTTCTTTACTTTGGTTTTCACAGGCTGTTGCAATTTACTAAATGCTCCCCAAGGGTCAACTTGCGCAGTAGCACTGTGCAATATGCAGTAACTACCATCACACTACTTAGACCAGAAATTGAAAGAATTACACCTGAAATGCTCACTTTGGTTTTATAAGACAGAACAGTGTCTCCTGAAATGCCTCCAACTTTATACTGTAAAGAACTAGAATGACTGACTGTCCTACTTCAGGTTCCAGAGAAGGTAGACTTTCCCCCTGCTATTAGGAGAAAAAAAATAAAAACAAAACAGAAAAAAAAGAAAAGCTCTCAGCCATCTTCTGTTCCAGCTGTAAAGATGTGGCAGGCAATGTAAATTAAGAATTCTTGGCAGGTAGCTTCTTAATATTTGTGGGTCAGCTTGTCAGACATGAACAGCAGGGTCAGTCAACTTCCTTTCTGCAATAAGTGACATGCATTTTCACTTGTAGAGAACCAAATGATTTTGTGCTCTAGTCATCTTATCCCTGTGTTTGTCTTCCAAGTAAAATTTTAAATTAACTTTTAAATGATATTTTAAATTATCTTTAATCAAATGGGTGTGTCCTATATCTAGATGTAAAAGACATTTTGTTTTATTTCATTCTCCTTTAGCTACTGTGTCAATATTTCAGGTTTTCTTAGCATTACTTCGTAATAATGGAAGTCAGCCACCACTGACCACATTTACCTCTAGTGGATATCAGTGAAAACAATTAACTATAAAAGCCTTCTGTAGATGGAAATTTCCAAATGCTGAAGGAGCCTGTACTGAGACATGAACTCAAAGTCCTAGTTTTTTCTCAGACTCAAAATTATTTCACTGATCTGAAATTACAGAATCAGACTATTAGGAGTGTAAGACACTGCTTGAATTCAAGGTGAAACACCAATGACTTGACATCTCTCCTGGCACCAAGAAGTGAAATTTTTACAGTTTAAAGAGATAAATATTTCTACCAAAATCTTTGTGAGGAAAATAACTATATATACTTTTTAATCTAAGAAAGGCAAGAGGCAGAGTCCCTTGATCTCAGTATCAGAAGAAATATTTTGCCAAAACATTCCTCTGTTGTGAAAATTTAACATGGATTTAAGGAGAGAATCAACAGTGTTCTCAGAAAGCGTTGTTTTTCCATCAGGATTTTATTTTTCATAGATTTCTATATCTATATTCCATTTTAGGATTTTTCATCCTATTAATTGATTACATGAAGATAAATGGATGTTAGTATCTCTCTCTTGAATTTTTATTTTGTGGAAGAATTAAGGAAAATACGGAAACCTTACAAGGACTTTGGTGGCCTAAGCACAGGCACTTAGTGCCTAAATGGCAACTTACAATACTCTGACTCATCTCTAGCTGCACTCTCAAACAGCTGTAGGATCACTAAGTTCTGTTGTACATCTGCCAACACCTAGAATAGTCTAGGGAACGTAATAACATCGGGTAACCTCTTTTTAACTTAAGCAGCTGGATTGTTTCAGAACAGTGTTAAAAATCCAATTAACACCAGCAAAGCATGGCTTAGAGATGTTACTTTCATAACCCTTGTACCTAGAGTGCAATGGCAGCAACACAGATGAAGTTCAAATACTTTCTGGTTGTCCTTTTGTTATGGGTTTGGCCAATAACCATGTGACAAACGCTCTCTGGTATCCCACCACCACCACCCTCCAAGGGGAGGATAACAAGGGAACAGGGAGGGAGACTTTGAGGTTGAAAAAGAAAACTAGAACAATTTTAATGAAACAGCAAATAATAAAAATAATAATAGATGGTGAATTATATAGAAAGAGATAAATATATTCAGATATATAAATAAATATGGAAAAACAGAGCCCACATTTCCGAGATGGTAATTATGTCTAGACCAGGAAAGTCCCAAACTGGATTCAGCAGCAGATGGGGGTGCCTGGGCCCAGTGTCCTGCCCACAGTCCACAAAAAAACCCCCAAAACTTGGAACAGCTACACCAGTTCTACAAAAGACGGCAGGGAAAGACAACCTGTCTCGGTGCACAATGTTCTTCTCCAGCAGGAAAACAGGACACAGGAACACTAGCAGCATACGGAGGGATAACAAGAGGCATTTTCAATCTGATTATCAGCTCCAGGAACCACCCAAGGGCTCTCTTAGGAGCCATTTTATACTGAGCACTATGGGAAGGAACACTGTGATTGGTCCATTTGGGTCAACAGACCCATCCTCTCCTCCCCACAGGCACAGCTGACCCCCTCCCATTGTCAGTGCCATATGAACAGGCTTCAGCAGCTGGGGGGCGGGATCCTGGTTGGTCTCAGGTCAGTACATAAAATTCTTATCCTGGTACTCTCAGATCAGGACACGTTTTAAAATACACCTCACATAGTGAGAGAAAGCCCCACAGCCATTCAAGATAGATAGATCCCAGAATTAGAGAATTATCTTGGACAGACATCTTTTCACTCTTCCAAATGTTGTGTTAATTAAACTCTTGTAATCTTCTGCAGTGGCAGCAAAAAGCTGCTGTTGTGACAACCCTAGAGCTGTCTCTCGTGAACAGGCTTATGCTGAAATCCTCAGTTTATAATATCTTCTGAAGAGCCCAGATACTTGGCTTTAACTGGTATGCATTGCAGTTTTCAGAGTAATTGTGGCATTTTATTTGTATGAATACAGAGAAAATATAAATATTTCAACAGAGGGATGGAGCTAGTTTCCATTTAGATCAATGGATATTCTCACATTCTTCTTCTGAAATTATATTAAGCCCTTAATAAATAAAACTTTATTTTACTTTAATAAAATATGGAATACTACTATTCCACAGAAGGTAGAAATAGTCTTTTTCTTTGAAATTCCGGTACCTGCAGGTTCCTTCTATTTCCAACACATTTCAATTTTGTACTTAATGCCAAAATATGATATTAAAAAACTCAGCCCTGGTTCCTCATTATGCTGAGCTGTACTTGCATAATTATTCTTCAGGCTTCACTTAATTATATACCCCACTATGTGTTACTTTTTAACATCCTAAGTGGTACCACCTTACTGCTAGGAATATTAAACAATGAAAGGAAACACTGTTTTGTTTGGTTACAAAGCATTCTGTGTCCAAATTCAGTCTTTCTCACAGGTCCCCCCTCCTGGCTTCTGAATTATATCCTTTACAAGTATTTCAAAGAAGGGCACTTACAGGCATGCTTGCTTTGTCAGGTTTGCTGAGTGACTTTTTGTATTTCCTGTGTACCAGAATTTCCTCCATTATTCAGAATGGAATTAAAAAAAATAAAATAAAAAATTAAAGAGAACAATGAAACAAACAGAAAAAGTAAAAGAACTACAGAGATTTGGAAGCTTAATTTCAGGTAATTTTTTTCTTACCCTGTCAAGATCACAAACTAGTAATCAAGGTGAGGAAAGAAGCATTGAAAAAAATACTTATCTACATAAGGTATTTCTCAAATACCTAACACCGTGTTACCCTAAAAGAACAGGAATGCTTAAGAATAGTGAAGAAGAAGATAGTGAAGAAAAACAGGCAGTGGGTAAAAAGATACTGAAGATTTCGTTCCAGTTCAATTGGATGGGAGTTCAGATCAAGCCTTGTACATCTTGAATTTTTCATCATAGTCCAAAAACATGGGACCTCCTGACCTCACAAGTGTCAAACATTGGCAGATTGACTAACCAACTCATAAATGCTATTTTTATATAAGAATGTTTTTTCTGAGAATATTTTAGAAGAGTTTGATTCTGAGAAGCACATTGGCAATGTCTAAGTGAGTTAGACAGATGGGATTTTTGTATGGTCAAGAATACTCTTTATCAGCCAGAGAAACTGTGAATCCAAGTCCACTTAAGTTAAAGAGATGACTCCTGTTGATTTAAATCAGCTTTGTGTCAAATTGAAAATTAGGATATACTAGAAGTGTCCCCAAGATAGGAAGCTATTTTAGTAGCTTAGCCCAATAAATGTATAAAATAAATTTGTTTTATTTTATGGCTTATTTTGTATACCAATATTCCAAATTATAGTCCTAAAACAACACTCCTAAAAAAAAAACAAAAAAACAACCAACCAACCAAACAAAAAAAAAACCCACCAAAAAACCCCCGTGCTCAAATTAAACCTTACTGATAAATCATCCTGAAAAACAAATCAACCCATCAATCATTTCCAATCAACAAATGCTAACATTTAATCACAGATACATTCACACTTCAACATGGATCCACTTCTGCCTTTAAGCTTCTAATTAATAATTGTGTTGTCAAAATGCAGCATCATGAATAGTGCTTAAGGCTTTTCCTGTACAGAAGATGATGAATACTTGTACTTACCCAATCAAAAGTTTATTTACTTGTTAAAGAATATGTCCCTTTAAAGCAGGTTCAAACAACCAAAACTGCAGGCTTTTTGCCATTTTTAATCCCATTTTGAATCTTGTAGAAAGTGAATATCTGACAAATAATTTCTGAAAAAGGCACTTGCCTCTGAGTTGTGGACTGCTGTTCCATGGATGTCACCTAGTATGATGGATTTATTATACCATGGTTGGTATTATGGGGCAAATTTTTCTATCCTTACTCACACTTCATTGCAAGGATGTAATTTCCTTTATAGAGTGGGAATGTGTGCAAAAACAATGGAACCTATTCCTACTGATTCACTGAATAAAATGTAAAAAAATGCTGATAAAACCCCCTGATTGTTTCTAAGGGGAGTATGTCAAAGACTGGATACTTTCTTTTTAACAAAGCTCAAATGAAAATGGCTCTGATGGGCTGCTTCTTACCAGTTACATTTGTAAAAATATTTTCCTAGTTTGCAATCACATCTGAATAGCTTCTAGTCCTCCTTGGCTTTTTGGTCCTGCATTGTGAAGATAGCCTCGCAGTTATCGAGCCTGCTTGAAAGCTACTGTCTCATAGGCAGGCAAATGTGGTAAAATAATGCCCAAAGACAAACACTGACTGTCTTGCTTTTTCTCTTCCATGAAAATAGTTCCTTTCACAGGCTGAATCTGCTATGGTAGCTGTTTCACTAAACTACATAAAAATTAGAAAAGAAGTATCTGTAGTTAATATGATAAAAGTGGTAAAAAGATAAAAAAGTGGTAAAGATAAAAATGATAAAATTTTATTTACTGAAAAAAATATAGTAATTTTGTATGCAGATAGCTGAAGCTATCCCAGTGCTTTTCACCATCTCATCTATGAAGATTTCCAATGTATTGAAATGGCATTATAGTTAGACATTTTGCATTGTCACTGGCTTATCTTAAAGGGATAAGCAATGTCCTTTGTTGACACAAACATCCTGCTCTATTTTGAAATTCTTCTATTTGCTCTCATCAGCAGCATAACAAATTATGACAATTTTATGAAATCAGAGAGCTCTCCCTTTTCAAGCTAGGTGTACTTGACTGCATAGTTTTGTGAAGGATGCTTTCCTTTGGTTTTCTCATTGGTTTCAAAATTTTAAAAATTATAAAGTCATTTTGGAAATAGCTGAAAGGATTGAATTCTGCAGATGAAATCTTTGTAAGTGCTTCATGCTAATCACAAATAGTGCCCAGTGTTCTTGTCCTAGCTGACCACAGACAGCCAATGATGAAATGGTACTTTCTACAGTTTGGCTTGTCTGTGAGTTGCACTGACTCTTACAGTTTCCAGTTTCCCAGTGTGCTGGGAAAAGTTGCAAACAACTGTCCCTATCCTCAGCTGTTCCTCACTGCCTTCTTCCCTAAAGAACTGTCCACAAGAGGGCGTAAATTAAAAACACAGATCAAAAATCCATTAAAAACTTAATATAGACACCAGTGTCATAACTGGATTTTGATATAGACTAGGATATTTCTAAAATGCAACTGCTATGCTAGGTAGAAATTCTTAAGCATGTAGGACAGTTAAATTTGTATGCGTGAACATCCATAAGGCTTAGATGACAATTAGAAATTACAAGTTAACAAAAATGACTACAGAACAGTGTTCATAAAGACTTATTTGAATGAGTAGATTTTGTTTCAAAAACATATAACACCTACCATGAAACAACAGAAAAAGTATTTTCAAGTGCTAAACAAGGAATTTGTCTTGCAAGAAAAGAGTTCTTCCCTAAGGCTACTCTGTACCTTCATGATTCATTGTAAAACTTCAAACTAAAAAAAAGAAAAGTAAAACATATAACATCTCTTCTGCTTTCTTTGCTACTATTTCAGTGTGCAATTGCACTCAATATGCCTGTGCCAGTGAAGGCAGAGAAGGAAGTATTCCTTTGTTACTCCATTAAGAAAATCAAGTATGCTTTTTAGGCATTATGAGAATACTTTTCTCCTTCATCAAACTGACAAATCTTAAGCAATCAAGTAAATTTTGGGGCTACTTCTGCAAAAAAATATCAATTTTTTCATGGACATAGTGTGATTATAATATAATAATATTAATGTGATTAGACTTAACATGGTTCAAGGGAAGGAATAAAGTCTTTTATCTGAACAGCCTGATAGCTGTCTTCAGCCCTCCCATTTCTTTTAACCTGGTGAGCACACCCCTCACTAACTGCACACTGAATAACATGGACAAAACAGCCTGGTCACTCTCCTCCTCTTCAGCGTGGTCTTTCTTCCAAGAAATCCCTTCAACTATTACTGTATTTGGAACTAACATACTCAGAGATGCAAAGATGCAAGAAAAAGAGGAAATCAAACTGAAATTTCAGTAAAGCTGGAATTTAGAAAACTGAAGTCAATATCCATAGTTCAGACAGTATAAAATCCTAAAATACAATTTCTGCATCTAATTTTTTTGTTTTGCTAAAAAGCTCTGACTTTATGATCCTGAGCAATTTAGGAACTCAAGTTTTTCAAAACTCACTTAGCCCAGACAGATGAATTTATCATACTGTAAAGATACTTCTGCACTATTCTGGGTATGAATGAACTGGGAAAACAAACAAACAACAAGGACAAAGAAGAGGAAGAGGTTTGTAAGAAAAGTAATACAGTATCAAGGCTTTCTGTGTAGAATGTCAAGCTTCATATGTTTTCCATAAACCCAGGGTACATACTGTGCTTTAAGCAGCTTTTTTTTTTTGCTTTTATTGTTTTTTCTTTTACTTTTTCTCTAATAATAAAAAAGAGTAAACCAGGAGAAAAGCATTTGGATTGATGCCCAAAGTCCCATTTTAGGGTTGTGTGAGGTTTTTTTCAAGCTACCTAATGGCATAGAGAGACAATGGTAGACATAGCTATTAATTGTTCGCCATACATAAAAAGCTGTACTGAAAGAGCATTATTAAAGTTGCAAAATCAAGTACTGAAGAGACAGCAAAGCAAGAATTGACCTTAATTCCCTTCATGTGCAATATCATGTAGTCTTTAAAGAAATGCGAGGTTTTTTCTAGAGCATCCTTCAGGATATGTGAAGAGTGGGGTTCAAATAATGGGAAGGTCTTTGATATTTTGGTTATTTTTATTGTTTAATGTGTGTCCCTAGGCCTCATCCATGCACACCACTCAAACCCTGAGCTGAAGATAGAACTACTATTTTCATTATGGGCTTCCCTGTGGTGCTCATCACACAAAGCTCTGTGAGCTTCATGGAAGTTAATTTGTCTTAACAAAATCTCTCTGAAGTGACAGGATAATATATCCCATTTTACAGACAGGCAGCAGAGTCACATAGGCAACAGTCAATGCTGAGCTACCCAGGACCCAGGTCGTGGTTTTTTGCCACATTTTGTAATAATTTACATCTTCAAACACAGCACCCATTCACTTTTACTGCAGCTGTGACTGCTCAGCATTTCTTCATCTCAGTCCTTAGGATCTTGAGATGGGAACTCAGAAATGAGGAGCACACTGGTACTGATCATCTGTGAAACATCTGATGTAAGGGATTGTGCAGCACCATTCAGGAACTCTGGCAGTCAGAGGTGGACTTTACTTCTCAGAGTCAGAACCTAACTGCCCTGAGGGGAAGGCATCATTTCTTTTCCAATACTTGTAAGAAATAAGGCAGAAGTACCACATGCAACAGTATCCTTTACTTCCCAGACCTGAGCAGGAAGCCATTCTTAGACTAGGACAATTTTGTCTAGAGAGTGAAGTCTGAGACCAGGTTAAAAATAGGACAAGTTCACCTGAAGTAGAGCTTACTCATAATCGCATGCAAATGAAAGGAATGAATTAAGATAATGGACAAACTTCATTAAGATATTTTTAAACTTTCAATCCCTTCATTGGTGCTTCAGCTCCTTATCACTTTTCTCTTGCCTTTCTGCTGTTTCTCCAGATTCTATTTTCAAGTGTTTTTGCACAGCTTTTTAGTCCCTTTACATGTCTGTTCACTCTGTGAAGATATCACTTGGTCAGCATTCAAGGCTGTGAGGAGTTTAGGCATGATGAATGAACACAGGTTTCTAAAGGATATTAACTGTTATTTGGTACATGCAACCCATATCTTTTCAGACCTTTGAACACAGTCAAAGGTAGAGGAATTTTCACAAGTGTGTCAGAGGCACAATGTCCAAACAAAAATGATAAACCTATAAAATATCATGTCCCTGATCCAAACAGTAAGAGTGTGAAGGTATTTCAAATAAAGTATCTTAAAGGTAAAACAATACTTATTTCTAGCCTTTATTGTGACTCTTCCACTGTTGGTTTCGTAGATAGTAGATATACTTTTGAATAAAAGTGGGGAAAAAAATGCAATTTTAGTAACTACCACCACCTCAAACCCTGAAAGAAGTAGCTAACATAGAAACATCACAGCCCAAATGCTTAGTTTCACAAAATTGCACGTTTGCTAACTATAAGCATGGAGTGTATGGCTTGTGTTTATGCAGAACAGTAATCAGAACAAACAATCCCACTGAAGTAACAAAATGCATAGTTTGACAAGTATTCTTCAGACTGCTAAGTGTCCCCAAATATTACTAGTTTTGAAAGGTCATACCTTTATTTTCTGTCATGATCAAGGTTATGGTGTTACTTTATTATTTATTTATTTATTTATTTATTTATTTAATGAGATAGCTATCAGTTGCTTTACTGTTTTTGGGAGCCCTTGGTGACATCATACACAAATATAAGCAATTCTTGTCCCAGAAGTACTTAAAACATACAAATTTGTTTAACTTTTCTCTGTTCTTTAAAGATTACAAATTCTGTGATCATAGCCAACACTCTCACTGATCTTGTATTGGTAATTCTGTGCATGGTTGTCCTTAAATTGAATATACATGTAATTGTGTAAGAAGTCCCACTGATGCTCTCAGGTTTGAAAGTTAATATTCCGCAAGTTTTTGCAGAATTATTACCAAAATAATTACTGTTGGGTTATGCTGCTACTAGCTCTGCTAAACTTGTAAGTATAGAAACACTGAAAAGTGATTGGTTGGTGGGTTGGTTGGTCTTTCCCATTACAAGTAAGTTTGTTCACAGACTTCCTGTACATTGTAATTACTTACAGCAAAGATACAGTGATAACATTGCAAAGAGACAACAGTGATATGCTGGAAAAGGTCATATGAACACTTGAGTTAACAAAGCCAAACAGCAGACCTCAGTGAAGAAAATCAACATCTTGAAATTTTATAAATCACAACTTTCATCAGAAAAGGCAAAATTTCCCTTGAAATAGCAGACAAATCTTTGAAATAACAGTAAAATTAAAAAAAAAAAGCTGAAAAAATGAAACAATCAAAATGTTACCGAACAGATTATAAAAAGTAACTTTTTTTGGTTTAATTTTAAACTGGGCTTGTTGGATAGAAACACGTCATGGTCTCATGCAGGGAGGTAAGTCATCAGCTGACCAGCTTCCTTCAGGGCAAGGCAGCCCTTCCCAGTGCACGTCTGGGACCAGAACACGCCAAACTTAATGCTGACTGGCAGCATGATAGCTTTCATTTCTAACCTTTTTTGAGCTTCGAATTGTAACCTACATAGTCACTTTTTTTCTTTGTTAGAACAGATGCACAGACCTGGGATCTGTAAGCTAGGCAGAGTAATGAACATGTGTGGTCATTTATGGTTTTGAAGGAGCACTTAATCTGGAATGTGTAGTGAAGCAGTAATAAGGCACAGGATGAACCATATAATTAATCTTCAAGGAAGCATAAATGGGTCTTCCAATATTATGTTTCTTTGGCATATTTAAAAAGTTATTCCCCTGGGCAAGGACATTCTGGCCATGATCTGAGAGAGTGTCCAGTGATGACTCATTTGTTAGCATGATTGAAAGGGGGAAAAAGAGGGAGTAAAAACCTCACATAAACCATATTATTCATGCCATAAAGCAGAACTGATACTTCGCACATAAGTTAGGCTGTGAAAACTCTTTCTACAGCACAAAAGGCAGAGATTTCACACAAGGTAACTAGACACATTCACTGCCTAGATTCATACAGCACGGTTGACTCTGGACAAGCCAAATTCTTCAGGGTGAAATTTGACATTGATAACATGAGGTGGATTATTTCAGTTTTCTGCCACAGAATTTGACAGAATCATATGGCTCGTTCCAGCATACGAATAAAATAAAAATAAGAAGCATGTAAACCAAGTTTTAGGATTCTTTCAATTAAATCAATTGCCTAATAAGTACATCCTCTTTCGATATTTTAATAACCATTTATATTTTTTTGTACCTCCCTGTGGCACTAATTGAAGATTTCATTAGTTCCATTGACTACAAGGTATTTGGGAGAACTATTCTTGTTTCTAAATTACAGTTTGATAAAATTAAATTTACTTATCAGTGTCTTGAACTGGAATAGGCAAAAAAGAGAGAAAAAAGTTATCTATTTTTGTTTTCTGTTTTCCTTCTAAACCAGGTGATGCTGCTTAGATTCTTTTTTCTCCTGTCTAATTTGCATTTAACTTGGCTGCTGATAATATGTCTCTAATTTGTAATTTCAACTGATTACTGATGACGTACATGGGTTTGAAGTGAATCCTATAATCAGCCTTCATTTTCAGGAGTGACTTAGGATTTTGGCTGCCCATCTGAAAAGGATCTGATTTCTTTTATAGAAATTATCACCATCTGAACCTATAGAGAACCTTATAGTGTATGTCTAATCACTGAATCACTCACAGTCCTTGGTTACTTCAGATAATTTAGGTCCACCACCTTTAAAGACTTGTGCTTTTATGTTGTTTTGCAGGTTTTCTTTGTTTTGAATGTAACCATCATGACCTCCTTTGAAGTAACTAAAACTCTATGGTAATAGAAAATATTTCAGGTAACATAATGGTTTTGTTATTTGGGGGATCATTTTAACAATTTTAACAATTTAAACAATATTTGATTTATTGTACTAATTTTTTACTCAGAATTATTATTATGCTTAAGATACGACATCAATGGAATAGATCATAACCTTAGGGAAATGCCTCCCTTATTTTCATAGATAATAAGGGGAACTCATCCAACTATAAAACAAATAAATGCTAAAATCTAGGTAAAAGAACTGTTCTCTGGTCAGATGGCATTAGTTCTGTGAAAGAGATCTCTGCAGCTATGACATGTCTGGTATGCAGCTGTGTCAGATGTCTTGTATGCATGAAATAATTTGGATGATGCAGTAAGGTAGTGAAAGTTGCATCTTGTACCATTGTGGAACTGCTGCACTCCCATTGTAAGGAACGACAGAACCTGTCCAGTTTTTCATCCAACAGAAAATGATAGTGCTTATGCAGATAGAATTCTCTTTAATTTGGTACAGTTTATATTTGTATTTTTTTTTAGTCTGTGATTAGCAGTTAAGTTCAGCTATTTGGCAGTCTGAGTGATTATCAGGTGCTCTTTTCAGATTCTATTTAGTCTTTGTCTCAGCCTTGCAAAGGTATTTGATGTTTACTTAGTGCAACAAGCACTTTGCAGATGGCTTCTTACTACAAGCAGCAGGACGATTTTAGTCAGAGAACTTCCCTCAGTGCAGATGTTTTTCAGGGTGTTTTGAACACCTAATACAGTCAAGGTTAGTCTCTTGTCTAAACATCAGTAACATACATAGGCAGAAAACAGGGAAGACGGAAGGAAACATTCACTACAGGAGAAATCATTATTTAATATGCTGTAAACATCTTCTCTGGTGGACATAAATATATATATTACTGTGAGTAATCTGTAGGATATTGAAATCCATTTTCATCTACTTAAATATTTTTCCATAGAAATCTATATGAATACATGTATCCTAAGCACACTCTAAGTATCATATTCTTTATCTGTCTTTGAAGACAAAATGAGCAACATTTCAAAGTAAGATGCTAGAAGCATAGTTATTCAGAGCAGGCAACAGCAAGTGCAATAGGATTACTGAGTAACTATTTTCCCCTCAGACCCTGTAAGAGGGAGAGAAAAAGGAGAAAACAGAAACAGCTTAACTCACCAAAAATCAAACCACTGCATTGCCCTCTTAGCCACTGAGTGTTTTGGGATGTAAGACTGAAGATTACATCAGTACAATAAAGGCTCCCTGCTCCCTCTACAATCATCAGCTGTACACTATGCCAAAAAAAAAAAAAAAAAGGCAGCTTTACTCCAGCATCGGAACCAGCAGAAGTCAGAACAGGTAGGGAGGTGTAGAGAACAGGGAGAGAGAGAGGGAAGGGTTAAAGGCATTATTGCAGCCATTAGAGGGAAAAGTTGAGGCAATGCAAGCACAGTAGACTTCTCTCTTCTCTTTCCCCCTCCGCCCCCGACTTTCTTTCCCCCACTTCCCTTTTCCCAGCCTGGATCAGTGTGTAGGGAGGGCAGTCATCACGCCATCCTGAGCAGCAAGAGCTGACGCTGGACGAAGCTGCCAGGTAGCTGAAAAAAGGCACAGAAGGCAGCAGATACCCACTTTTCAACGGTTGTTTTGTTGTTTTGTTTTTTTTTAGTCTGAATCTGGACTTCAAGCAACACAGCGCCTGATACAGCTCATCTGAACCACACTGTATTGCAATACTCGCTCTTTCCAAAGAAAAAGAGTCCACTGAGTAGCAGAATGCTGCCAGTGTCGCAGCTAGGGCTACAATACAGACCCTTTTTGTAACATTTGAAAAGCTCTTTCTGATCATATATTTAGACATACATACATAGAGTTATATATCAATTCTTCCATTTTTTTGAGGGCATCTTTGGCTTTTGTTACCCTGATGTGACTTCTTCGTCTTGGAATGATGGGGATCTTTCTAGCTTATGTTGGATTCATTTTCTTTTCAGTTATGTATATTCAACAAGGACTTTCTACCCAAGGTAAGATCACTTACTGTCAAATACATGTGTGTTTTTCTATGTTAGACTGAGAACAGGATTGAAGGGGGGGTGGAGGAGGCAATAAAAAGAAGGAAAACAACCACAATGGATAGGAGATAAGGACACCGAGCATCAGGTTTATATTTAACTTATAAATGGTCTGTAAATACGAACAGAAGTGAGAAGTTTCCCCAAAGTGGGAATTAAACAGTCTCCTTTCACTTGATTGCAAAAAGGGAAATAACAGGCACCTTGAAGAAGAGTAAAGGGGTGTTAGTGGATAGACATGCATGTGTTTGCATTGTGCATGGTTGTATATCTGCATCTATGCATACAATAAACACCTACTTGTGCATGCATAAGTATTGCATTCAGACCAAGTATCAGATGGTTAAATCTACTGCCTGCCTTAAAATATTGCAGTCTCCTTTCGTGCTGCATCCCCTTTCCTCTCCTATCATTCTGCAATCCTGAGTCAGACCTTCGTTTCGATTTCTATGTGTATTTCTGCACACACAGCCCCCCTTCCCCCCAAAAAAAAGAAAAAAAANNNAAAAAAAAAAGGAAGAAAAAGACAAAATCGACTTCTTTGAAGACCTCCCCCCACATCCCCGTCGCCTTCCTCCCTCCTCGCCAAAAGCCGCACCGTGCATTTCAAGCAGCTCCGGCGCTGCAGGGACCGGTTGTTTGGGACTCCCAGGCTGCGGCGACGCTGTCAGCACCATGGACAGATCCCGCGGGGACACCCGCTGCCCCCGCCCGCTGCCCCGCTCAGCGCCCACTGTCCCCTCTGCCCCCTCTGCCCCGCC
>VZRW01010746.1:141282-205272 GCA_013398125.1 Aegotheles bennettii
CGGGCGGGGAGCCGGGCGGCCGCGGCGGCGGGGCGGTGGCCGGCGACCCACGCTCCTTTCCCCGCAGGTGGAGCTCCTGCCCGAGCGGGACCTGGACAGCGACGGCACCAAGATCAGCGTAAGTGTCGCTCAGGGCGCGGACAGCCCCCGCCGGTCCTTCCGCAGCCAGAGCCCACCCCGGGCGCTGCCGGCGGCCGCCCCGCAACAGGCACGGTGGGGTGCGGCGTGGCTGTCCCGCATCCCTACCCCCCGACCCGCACCGCAAGCTGAAGTGGGCAGGCGGCCGGCAGCCCGCAGCTCCTTCCGCGCTGGCCCTGGCAGAGGGTGCCAGGACAGCCCTGCCCCGCGCAGCCTACACCCCCGGGCACCCCTGGGCAGGAAGGCATCGGCAGCGAGGCCCAGGCAGCAGCCTTCGGCAGGCTCTGCTTCCACCCCGTGAAGCAGACAGGCTGCACCCGCCCTTGCACTTCATGCTTTCGTTTGCCCTGGCCAACTGCTGAGTCTGCCTTAGTGCTCCACAGCTGGTTTTAAGGCTGTGCTGTGAAGCTGCACTTTCCTTCAGTGGGGTGTGCAACTATTTAAATGGGTGTTTTCCCAGGTTGATACCTGCTGGTTCAGAAAGTCTTTGGACAAGACCTCCCTGTTGGGAGTAATCTCCACTCTTGGCCACTGTGACTCTTTCTTAGGAAAGTGGGTTCTGACACCAGAGTTGCCGATATGCCATCTGGAGATTTAACTAAAACATTGTCTCAACAAAATTATGAGCATCATTGCTCGAGCCCTTGTCCAGGGAAAGGATGCCTGAGTCAGCAGACCCGTATCCTGAGTCAGGAACAGCCACAGCCCCTGACCTCAGGAGAGTTCAGACCCTCCTATTTCAGCGTCCCAAGAAATGTATGGTGGTGGGGTCATGGTGTGGTGCTCACTGCAGTGGAAAGACACAGCTACTTAGCAGGTACTGCAACATGAGTATTCCTTATGACCCCCAAATAGGGTTTCTCTTTCTCAGACACAATCCCTTCGGAAGTGCCTTTTAGCTGCAGCCAAGGCTGTGAGTACCAGCAAAACTTGAACAGCAACAGATAGAGGTGAATCATCTCTGTTAAATCCTTTACTCTGCTGCTCTTTGATGCCTACAAATAACTAACCATCAGGTCAAAATGCGTCTAGGTATAGCTGAAGGGCATTTATAAATGAGAATTCAGATACATTATATTCAAAATGATAGCATGCTAGCCATATTTACATTTCATATAATACTTCTCACCATACACTAAAAAAGATTTGTGTCATGGACCATATTTCCGTTACATTTGTAGACTGTCTTACAAATGAGACCCACATGTGGTCTTTGGATGCTATTAACACTAGACGTAGTGCTAGCAGCCAATTTATTCATTATCAATACTGGCTCATTTAAAATCCCCATAGTAATCCATAAGATCTCTGACAGAGTAAAGCTTGTCCCATCATTCACGTTAAAAATCTTTTTCTCTCATTATGTATTATAATAATTCACGATGGGGTATTTATACAGTGTTTTTATAAGCTTGCAAAAACATTTTATATTTCCAATTAAAAAAGAAGGTTGACAGTCTAAACAGACTTATAACACATGTTCCTGTTTTTCTTGAAGGCACACACAAAGTCTCCATTAATACTACTGTAAAGTATCTTCAGGAATAGGAGAACAAATTTTAAAGTGCATTTAGTAAATTCTTTAAAGAAACGGTGAAATACACTAATCTTGTTTTTAAACTGTGCTGAAATGCACCATTTCTGTTGGTTTTAAATTTTAAATGCATACATGCTGACTGGAACAAATTCTAAATTTCAAATGCAAAACCCAAAACAAATTCTGTTTTTCATTAGTGGTATGTAACACTGTTAACTTTGCAGATATTGCATGGGAGCAAGTGAAGGCAGAATATGACCTAAAGATCCTCCTTCCTTTTATATGAAGCTTCTTTAATCCTTTTGCTGAATATCAGCTGTTCAGTAGAGATATATTATTATTGAATATGGTTTAAATAACTATCCAGCACTTTCTGTGTAATTAATACTGCATATGTTACGCCTCAAAGTATGCAATCCATACTTTCAACTCAGCTTGCCAAGTATAAATTCAGAGCTGGATACAACAGAACAGGCTGTGAAGTCCATCCAGTACCTTAAAGCAATAATATATTTACAAGTATTACTCTCCGATTTATCAAGCAGGGAGAATAGGTGCTTTGCCAGCACTGGTGGCTACAGCATGCCAAGCTACCAGAAGCAGTGTGTTGAATAATCACCAATAACACATGCCTAGTTTCAATCTAACAGTTCTCCATTTTTGTGATCTGCCATATATTCATCACCCTGATGTTTCCTCATTGCCTGTAATTGATACGACACAAAGCAGTATTTGCATCCATGTTTATATTATGGCAGAAGTAAACTAGGTTCAGGAGTTCTTCAAAGCTGGAGTTTTCTGTCCCACTGAATCCCTTTTAAGTGGCTTCCTGTGGGGCAACAGATATTGATCCAAACAGAGAGTAATAGCCAATTAATAAAATATAAATTCTCTAAAGTGATGAACATACAGAAAGGAATCTATGTTACCTTTCCTGGTGCATCTTATCACACATTTCTGGACTCATGATTTACTCACGTGTGTTTTAATTATGTGAGACAAAAATATGTTATGTTACCCTCAGATATTAAAAACAATTAAAAACAAATCAGGAGTCTTAGCTGACAACTTGTAAAATGATCTTGATTATGTGCTACATGAATAAGTGCTGCAGAAATTATATATCTGACTTATAATAAGTACACACTTGTATAAATAAGACAAAAGGAACTACCTGACACAGGATGTCTTGTTATTGTTAATAAACAAAACATACCAAAGTTCTGGACATGCCTGAAGGAGACAAATTGAATGTCAATTATGCAGTTTCAATGTAGTGAAGACTACATGCTAATCTAATAAATTGTTATTAGAGATGTTTAAATATTGGCAAACATCTCTAACAAAATTACTAATGCACTAGTTCAAAAACTGAACTATTCAATAAAGCCAACTAACTGGAAAGGTTTAACCAATGAAGTGCAGAGATATTAAGTTTATGTAAGAAAGCTCGTTAAGAATGTTCATGATCTTAGGCAATTAACTTGAATGAGTACGATGGTTTGCGTTGCTTGTCTGAAGCCAATTAGCATTTCAGAGCAAACCATCTAAACAGTTTTGGAAAGAAGATGTCAGACATCCTCATAGATACAAATAATCATACTCACCCTTGATGCAACTTCCCTGCAGTAAGCACAATCACACCACTGATTAATTTGGCACTTGAATTCTCTGGACAGGCTCTATGTCAGTAGAGTCTTCCCAGAGAAAGAATAATACCTAACAACATTTTTGTTCTTTTGTTTTTTTCCTGGCAAATTTGCAGACAGTGAAAGTACAAGGGAATGACATCTCCCACAAGCTGCAGATTTCAAAAGTGAGGAAAAAGGATGAAGGCTTATATGAGTGCAGAGTGACCGATGCCAACTATGGAGACCTTCAGGAATACAAGGCCCAGGCATTTCTCAAAGTCAATGCTAACAGCCACTCTCGGCGAATGCAAGCCTTTGAGGCATCTCCAATGTGGTTGCAAGACATGAAACCTCGCAAAAACATCTCAGCAGCTGTTCCAAGTAGCATCCATAACTCTGCCAATCAGCGTGTGCGTGCAACTTCCAACCCTGAAGCAGCAGCCAAAATCCCCAAACAAAGTCCGCAATCAGGTATGGTAAAGCATTTTGAGCTTTCATTTGATTGCTTACCAGCATGTAACAGGAGGCTAACTCAACAAGGTAACCAGGAATTGTGACTAGGAGGAATGTGGTGCTCATTTATTCCACCTTCTTTCTGGCTCTATTCCTCCTGCTATCTCCTTACTTCCTAAAAGCTGAAGAATAAGGTTCTGGGCAGAGGAAGCAAAAAGCCTTAAATCCCTATATGTGGATTTTTTCTCTACTTATTTTATCCACCTAAGGTTAGATCTCTAATCAAAGCTTAGCTTTCCCTGTAGTCTGTGTGGAGAGAGAGAGGGGCATTTCAGTGAACGACTCATCTCATTTTAAGATGGCTGTGCATGATAAATTAAATAAAACACCTATTCAGAAGTTTTTCTCCCCAAGTTAATTTACACCAGTCACTTAACTTTTATATCTATAACATTTGGTAAATTAATCTACTTTTAGTATCAATCCTATTTTCATAAGGAACTTGTCTTCTAAATCTAAACAGACCTGAGATACACCGTATTGGTTCTCCATGTATAGGCTTTAGGAAGACCACAGGTTAGTCAGAGAATAGGAGTTTGTCATCTTCAGTTTCTTGACCATTGGCTTTGAATCAAATGTTAAAATGGCAGTGCCTCAACTGTCTGTCATGTAGAAATTAATATACTACACATTTGATTGGGAGATAAATAGCATATGATGAACACAAGTCTGCATTTTCTACATTGATACAGTAAAATTCACAGTTATGCAAAGGCACATGAATATACAGGAGGTGCACCTGTTGACCACTGCATGATGGCAATAGAGAAATGGACAGGATAAGAAATTGAGACATGTCGTAACTGATCAAAAAGCCTCTGAAAAACAAACTGCGAGTTAAGGGTTTCTGGGTTACTTTTGTTTACATTGAAGGCTCAATATAAGTCAGGAGCTTAAAATATATAATGGAAGCTAACTTGGTTTGTTTTAATGCATCACTTTTCTGCTGGTAGATGCCATGTCATCAAAACCAAAACTGAGAATACAAGAAATTTCATAGAATACTTATTGTGAAGGCACTTTCATCTTACAGGCATACTGTGAGGAAATTTTTTTTATAAACAAAATACATTTCATTACAGATTGCAACAATATGATTATTCTTATGAATATTCTTATTGCTAATAGAAAAGGTGATGCATATACTACCACCATTTTACCTCTGTATATATTTTTTAAAAATTTATTTTAAAGTTGCATTCAGTTCTCTTTCCCTGAAATGGAGCCGCATTCATATTTTAGCTCTTCCAAAAAATGCCTCACCTATTAGAATAAAATAAATATTTGATTTGATTTAAAATTATCATTCTACCATGGTTTTCCTTTCAGAGAAATGTATATACTGCTGATTTTCCATTGTACTCACACATTTCAAAGTAGCAGACTTGTCCATAAAGTGAAAACTGTTTTCTGTTCAATTCTATGTGAAATTAATTGAAATAGTCACGAGTTTATGAAATATGTAGCTACAGACTACACTGCATTGAGGCCAAAGTGTCCACACAACAGCTAATCCACTAAATCATTTCGGATACATAAATGAATCTATAATATTGTTTATGTCTTTAGTCCAAGCAATGTCTTGCCTGACTACTGGACATCTATTATTTGAGAGCTAGTAGGTTATTATAGGAAAGGTGGAAAGGTCCCTGTATAAAAAAAAAATAATAAAAAAACTTATCTCTAATTTTATCCTTGAGCAAAGATTCCTGCAGATAAGTACAGACAATCCCAATCATAAATAATTTTAAAATTAAACAGATTAAAATATAATCTACTTATTAATTAATTTGTTTTATGATGAAGCAGAGATGAACACTGTATTCATCAGAGGTGACACTCATCTACTGAAGAAAGAAAGAGTATACCAAGAATCCATATTAGGTTCAATTTCAATTTAATAGTCACTTGATACATAGTAATTACTGGTGAAAATTTTGATGAACATCAGTTTAACACTTGAGAACCAAGACCTACTTTCCTTCACTTGAGAAAATCTGGGCCCGATTTTCCAGCTATGGTGTGACTTGGATTTTCACTCCCTTTTGCACTCACTCTACAGCAATAGAAATACCCATGGGAGCACAAGGCAGTGGGGGTTTTTAGCTCTGGGTAACTTTGATGAGCAACTTCAGCTGAAGAAGGAGACACATCAGTTGTGAGACCTCAGAAAAGCAGAAACAAGGTGTCATAGGCAGTAATAGTCTTTTTATGATAGCCAATCAACACAATTTCATTATACTGTCAAATGAGAAACTCTTCCTTTCTTCAACATCATGCTAACTGTAAATGCATCCACAAGGCTGCTGTGTGATTACAGTACATGTAAGCAATGTATCCATCCAGCCTAGAACACAGAAACATGGTTGAATAAAAATTTATCATTGTCAACCACATGTTTGTATTTGGAAGACATTGTGATTTGTTTGTTCATATTAAGTAATACATTGACTTCAGCAATACTGTTTGAAAAGAGAAATACTATTAACCATAGGTAACTATATCAAATTTTCTCCAATATTAGCGAGCTGGTGCATAGTTATTGATAAACAATAAATTTCACTACCTTGCTTACAGACTATTATGAAATACATTTATAGTAGAGGGAAACATGACACTGAAAAATTATTGGGAAATCTGTATTCAGCTATTTCTGAATAATTCAATACTAATACAAGAAAGATTGACTCTGATTATATTAATATTTTGTCCCCAAAATCTATTTTTGAAAGGTAGATAGCACTCTACTTAATTACTTCTATCCTGAAGCACACTACAGAATTTATTTCTTAACAATAGACATTTAGTAGGTAGCTCTAGAAAAGCAGTCACTGCCATTTTAAAATATCAACATTTCCCAACTGAACAGGTATTTCTGCCATTCTCCTCTTTTATTCTAAAGTAAGAACATTTGTTGTAACTATGAGGGAACTATATAGCCAGGGCTGACAAATGAAAGTGATGTGAGGTCCCCAGACTTGGGGATGAGAGGTTGGAGAGCTGCCCATCAGAAAGGGACTTGGGGGCGCTGATTGATGGCCAACAGAACATGAGCCAGCAGCATGCCCAGGTAGCCAAGAAAGCCAACAGCATCCTGGCATGTATCAGAAATAGCCTGGCCAGCAGGACTAGAGAAGTAATAATCCCCCTGTACTCAGCACTAGTGAGGTATCACCTAGAGTATTGTGTTCCGTTCTGGGCCCCTCACTACAAGAGAGATATTGAGTTGCTTGAGCAGGTCCAGGGAAGGGCAATGAGGCTGGTGAAGAGTCTAGAACACTTGTCTTATGAGGAGTGGCTGAGGGAGCTGAGACTGTTTAGTCTGAAAAAGAGAAGGCTCAGGGAGGACCTTATTGCTCTCTATAACTACCTGGAAGGAGGATGAAACAAAGAGGTGGCTGATCTCTTCTCCCAACTGTCCAGTGATAGGACAAGTGGTAATGGCCTCAAGCTGCTCCAGAGGAAGTTTAGACTGGATGTTAGGAAAAATTTCTTCACTGAAAAGGTTGTCAGTCATTGAAACGGGCTTCCCAGGGAAGTGGTGGAGTCACTGTCCCTGGAAGTGTTCAAAAAACATATAGATGAGGACCTTAGTGACATAGCTTAGTGGTAGACTTGGCAGTCCTGGGGAAATTGTTGAACTTGATGATCTTGAAGGTCTTTTCCAACCTAGTTGATTCTGTGATTTTCTGATGCTCTGATTCAGCATTTCACACTGCTCTGAAAAATGCTATGTGAGCTTAAAATGATACTTGTTATTGTTAGCATAACAGAGGGTCAATATAGGAAGAAAGAGCTAAAGAGAACATCTCCCACAGTCTTCAGATAAGATACTGAGAAGCACTAAACATCTACTTCAAAGTCAAAAAAGGTAGGAAAGCAAAAGTCAATGCTAACACAGCTTGACCTTTTCATTTCATATTCATAGGCTGCATCAAATGAAGTAAGCCATTAGTTTAACAGGAATGTGAGTAACTTGGCAGGCTAATCTGCATATATCCAGAAATTGTCCTATGTAGGTGGAGTGACAGACATTTTTTTTCCTGCAAAATTCACAACATATCTTAGTCCAAGGGTGAAAGTACAGAGTTATCACAGGCCTTGTAACTCTAAGCAACATTGCAATTAACTGAGGTCCAAGAGCTGCAATGAATTTAGATAAAAGGAAGCTTTTATATATAATCTACAGGCTGCACTAAATCTCACTGTTTCATGGATATAAATCTAGACAAAGTCTGCTGCCTGCATTCAAGTCACTCAACATTTATAGCAACTCAAAGGGCTGCAGAATTTGATGTGCTGAGAACGTGTATATGTTCCAAATTCTTCCCATTCTGCCAGTGCTCTGTTAAAACACTCAAAACCACTAGCTGCTTTTCAGATGCAAGAATATCAGACTTTGAGAACTCAAGAAGGCATAGCTACAAATGAAGAGTTGACATTAGGTCCATTTCCTGACTGCTTACTTACAGACTGCAATTTCTCCAACTTTTTGTTCTTTTCAACTATTGACCAAGCCACATGCTGAAACTGTTCTGGTGATGATGGCAGAGTTGCAGTGAGTGACTTGAATAAGTGCACAAAGAAGGTGGTCCTTACCTAAGACAGAATGACCTGGATTCTTGGCATCATAAACCACACTGAAGCTTATCATCAAGTCTGAATGCAGAAGAAGAGGATGAAAACATATTTCAGTCTGTTGGTGCTCATAAACTGATTACATTCCTACCAGTCTTCAGTTTTATCTACAGAATCCAGGAATATTTTTTTATCAATCTATTATAAGCACAATTTTTATGTCCAATTTAGAATCTTCTGGGATATAAACCAACTTCTCTTGTTTTGCTTGGGATTTTTTGTTTTGTTTTGTTTTTGTTTTTCTTTTGTGTAACATATCCTCTTAAAGTGAAGGGACAAAAAGTCTGCTCTAGCGTCCAGCAAGGTGACAGCCAACATTGCTGCTTTCTTCACTAAGAGAAAGACTGGCTTTTGCCGCTGCTGTTTTAGAAACTGTGAGTATTCCTAAGACTGGGAGGCATTAACCATTACTGTGACTGTTGCACAGCAAAAAGTCTCTGTTTCCTTAGGACTACATTAAAGCAAAAGCCTTTCTTAAAAAATTCTTTCAAAAAGATGATGCAAGGACTATCCCAGCAGTTGTTCAATTCCACATGCCCACACCAGATTGAGTACTGGGTATGCTTAGTTTCAAATATATCCTCTCTGAAATCAGAGATACTACTTTCATGCATAAGCATTAATACTGAATCACAGAAGATGTGATCATGGTCTTCTTAGATGAGCTGTGATAATCATGGATTCTGTTCTTAAACATATGATATTGCCACTGTATCTCATATTCCTGTAAAATTAAACAAAAATAAAAAGAAACATTAAAAGTGTGTAGCAAATCACAAATGGAAGTAAGAGGGAATTTGAGAAAGTGGATAAAAGCAGAGTAGAAAGAGCTTACTACAGGAAAGGGGACTCTATGGCAGATTTCCATTTTTATTATTCAAACATAGCCTGGACTACTCTTGAGTAGTTGCTTTTTCAGATACCATGCAGTTTATATGCATGAAAACATGGAAAACAGTCTGGGTGCTGCACTACATGTTTGCCTCCTATGTAAACAATCAGAAAGAGTGAGAACAGATGCAGAAGGAACTAAATGAACAAATTTTAAGAAAATCATTTTGCCCACTCTCCACCTACATTGTTGTTTATCTATAAACATATATACTGAGATCTTTCCTGTTCTTTTAGTAACCTTAGCAGTCCATCTGCCATTGCTATGTATGCACTTAATCATATTTATTTTCCTTTCTTTAGCTATTTAAAATGAATCTTTCAGACTCACTTAATTTTTAGAACAAAACTGATATATAAAGATCTGGTAGGGGACCTCACAGGAGTTCCCTGAGTAGCAGAATCACAGTCATTCTATTCTACATGCCTGATATAACTTTCTTTGGCATTTTACCACTGGAAAGATAGCAGATGGGCCACACAGTTAGTAAAGAAAGGTGAGAAAGGAAAGGAAGAAAAGAAAAACAGAGGGGAAAAACCCCCTGTTGATGAGTTGTTTGTCAGCTCGCTCGAAGCGCTTTTCATTGCTACACAATAAGGCAGCTTGCATCAGGTCATCAGAGATCACAGCATATGTGACAGGGCCTGTTCTTGTAATAACTGATGGGATTTCCTTGCTTCAGAACACAACTAATTTGTTACTTGAAACATATACAGGAAAGCAGAGGACATTTTTGCTTTTTTCAGATGAGAAGCAGGAAATAGAATTATCTGATGGTTGGAATGGATACAAGTCTGCTGACGCCAAAAGAAAGGCATTCATCTACAACAGCAAAAAATTTGGCTCAAGCATGAGGATGAAGATGAATTCTCTTCTATTCATAAAGTGAGAGTGAATTACAAGAAGAATCTAAGCTTTACCCAGATTGTACCACCTATAGAAGTTTAGGACAGTGAAGCTGGGAGCAGAATGAAGAGAAGGAAAATACCTGAAAACTGCTATTTTCAGCTCATTGAGATTCAGGAGGAGGGGACACTCTTGATGGTGGGTTTTGTTGCTTCAGGCTTTTTGTGTTTTTTTTCTTTCAACTTGATCTGCTTTTTTAACACATTTAGTATTTTCTTATTCTCTGGACAAGGTTTTTGAATTTGATTGAATAATTCATGAGCTTCAAAGATATTCCAGACATATAAGCTTTTTTACAGCTACAGAAGGAAATAGGTGCCTGCTTCTCAGCTCTCCCAGTTCACCATGTTGAGCATTAAATTAAGCCTCTATAACAGCTGATAAACTAAAACATTGGGTTGTTAAATTGAGATAGATGAAGAGATGGCACGGGGCTTGCTTGTATCACTCCTACCATTGGGGGTTTGATTTCCATAAGAGGGGGAGGTAGAGGGATGGAGGCACTTACCATCCTAAAATGCTCCAGCTAAAACCATTAAGAGCTCATGAGTCATAGGCCTTAGACAGAGGTATGTTCTGTTAGTCAAAGGTATGTTTTGTTAGTCAGAGGCATTGTTCTAATCTCTATAACAACTGCATTATCCACCAGGCAAACAAAGGATCAGAAGAATGGTCCCTGCCTCAAAACACTTACCATCAAGGAATCAGACAGAAGAAAACAGACTCATCCAGTCAAATGGGTACAGATAAATGGGAGCTTAGCTGAGTTCCATGAAAATAGCTCTTATATAAATTCTATTAATCAAAGGAGATCAGGTTGACTGTATGTCAAACATAAGCCTAAACTGTGTCAGGTGTGAAAAGCAAGAAAAATAATTTAATATCTCATGCTGAAATATTTACAAAAAAATTATAATTTTCCTTCTGTCTGTGTTATAATAACCCTCTTTGTATATGTTTTTCTTGGTATGACAGTGACGTTGAAGATGATAGAGTAATATTAAGTTTCATCCCACTTAGGAATTTTTTCTGATAGGTGAAAGAATGAGCAGGATGCAAAAAGCACAGGAGGAAAAAGATGAGTCCAATTCTATTTTTCTTCAAATAAAGCTCTTGTTACAGCTTTATGGTATTTTTCAGAAATGGCTCTGTTAACAGTTTAATTACAATGTGGCATAGATCAAATATTCACACATTTATTTATTTTACAAAAATCCTGAGCAATTTGTGCTGGAGCCATGTTTATTACAACAGCAGAAGCCAGTTATTAACAAAAGAGTCAATTCAAGAAGAATTTTTGTTAACAGCCTAAGTTCCCACCTTCCTTCAGGATGGGGCATAACTATACACAAGTGAATGGATGAGGATGGGTTACCACAGGGCAGTCATAAAAAACTGAATTTGCTCCAGAATCAACCATTTCATACAGATAAATAGAAATGCACTGGTTTATATATTTTTCTGTCACACATTAAAAAGAAGTCTAAGACATTTTATATTCATGATGTTCAGGGATAGGATGAGAGAGAAAGGTGTCCAGTGCTGATAAGAGCAGTCATGAAGCATACTGCCAGTGATTCTCAAACAATACCAATTAACCAATTTAGAGCCTGCATTTGCCCCCCGCTCCCTCAGCTTTTAACTGTTGTAATGGGCTCTGGATATTAGACTGCTTCTCACACTTATATTTAAATAGCTAATATTGACGTTTCACAGACTACTTGCAAACACCTCTTTTAACAACTTTTTTCTCCAAAAGTACTCTCTCACTGAAATAGCTGAAGTCAATGCATTACTTATACATGTGAAGAGCTATTCAATGTAAAGAAAAAAAAACCACAACTTTTAAAACTTTTCAGGCTCAAACACCAACTAATGAGAGGAAGAGAATTAGGGTATCTGCTACAGATGGCTGATACCTGAACATTTGTGACTGAGAGTTCGAGGTATGCTGGATGTCATACTAAGAAAAGAAATTCAGTCAGGGAACTTGGTGTACAAAGACAAAAAAAATTCCACAATATAATAGATATATAGTAATGAAAGTAGTCATTGTTGTAGAGCCACTAAACAATTCAGAGACATCAAGAACTCACTATATCCTTGGCTGAACACATGAAATTTGAAGTAGTTGAGCACAAAAAAAAAAGTTTTAAACTGCTATAAGGAGGAATATGCCTCTGGGTATATCTAAAGGTGAAAGCTGTGTGTTCAAAAATCATTTTCACTCTGACATGCTCTAACCCACATATCACCTGCAGAGATAATTCATCTACACTTAATTTCACTGAATGAGTATCTAACTTACTGCTACTTAACTACTCTAAACTTATTTATGAGAGTATCACATGAAAATTCTAGGGAACATTAAATTTCAGAGGCTGAATTTTTGGTGGGACAGTCTGTCCAGATAGACTCACTTTCATACCAAAACAGACTAAGTAAGTTTCCAAGAAGAATAAGCATTTGAACAAAACTTAGGATCACTGCTACAAAAATGAATGACACTCATGAAGTCAATGCAAAGCTGTATCAGGATTTACTAATCATGCTAATATGTACAATATTATTTAGTCCTGAACTACTTATTAGCACAATGTAAACAAAGCTACATATAAAAACAGAAGGAAATGCACTGATCAGAATGTAAGCTGTGAATTATAGGATAAAGACAATAGAAGAGAGCAAAAATTACACTAAAGGTGGACTAAGACAACTACACTATTCAGTTCATCTTCCTGAAAAACTGTGTTCAAACTCAACAGTGATTTTTGGCTATTTGCATCAGAATGGTATGAAAATCTACAAATGTTGATGCACTTCCCTTTTCGGTTATATGTTTAGGGATCTCACCCCTCCCTCCTGCCTGTTCAAGGTTAAAGGATGACAGGGTTAGATCATTTTGATGATCTCATTTTCATCTTTAAGAATGACATTAGAGATCATTTTAGATTCTCCTTAGTGCATTATGGCCCAATTAGGAAGCCTGGTTCTAGTCAAGAGGTTAAAGAATGAGAGATGAACAAGAGCACTGTTTGAAGAATTAAAAAGAAAACTATGACTGACAGATATGTTGCAGAGGAATAACAAGATTTAAATATTTCCCTAGGTATTGGTTGATGTAAGAGATGATGCAGGAAGTGGTGTCCAGTTTGCATTAGAACGTGGCTTTACATATAGCTGGCAGCAAGTTAAAGGCTGCCTTAGCCCAGAAAGAGCTCCAGGAGTTACTGTGGCTCAAACTTCTGGCAGAATTCTCTCCTCTAATCAGTGTTGGAAACTTGTTACTTTCTTTTGCCCTGTGACAGGACTGAACACCTCTGTTCGCCTGGGCACCTTACCTAGTGAAATCCCGGGAATAATCATCCATCTAGGATCCCATCCCTCTTCCTCACCTGCTCTTCTCTGCATCACTGGCATAAAGGAACACACAGCAGATGAACAGAGATAGACACTTCATGCAAAGTCTAAGTAGATACCAGGGAAATTCAATACATAGCCTATTCTAAATTTCCATCAATTTGGAAACCATAGTTTTCTTCCTAAATGAAAAAAAATAAATAAATCAGAAATTCAGAACTTCTCTTCTGATGTGTAAGATGAATTCATTTGCCTGGTGTGGTATGTTTGTCCAAGACAGTGATGAGCAAATCACACTATTTGAGGCTGACTACTGTACAGCCGATGGAGAAAGATGGACTGGAAACCTAAGCAAAAGTATCTACATTGGGAGGCTTGAATATAATACTTACTGCTCATTTTTGTTATTCAGTTCCCCAAAATCGAACACAGATAATTGAACCATAAAACATACATGAAAAGTACATCCCCTGAGGAAGAAAAGGGGAACCTTATGATTGTGAATCATACTCCAGCAATATAGGAGAGCTATAGGTAACTGTAGTTTCTGTAATTCAGACGAATAAAAATGTTAGGAGTCGGTAGGCCAGAGAGGAAGAATATATTTATTTCAAACCTGTGTGAGACATATTAAAACAAAATTTCAAATAAAATCAGCCATGCTTGGTTTCACCTACCTTTGTGGATGTAAAACTGAAAACATCTTCCAATAAATCTTATGGTTAATTAATATCCTCTGTAAAATTAAGGCAGGTATTTCATGAACTTCTGCTTACATATACGGAAATAATGCAAAATTATGATTTCATGTGGTTTCAACTGAGGCTGACAAGAAGGCTATTGCAAATCTATCACTATAAAGAAAAGCCAAGTGTTGCAAAATACTCAAGGATGGAAAATATCAGCATGAATTCCTGAAAAAATGAAACATCCAAGGTTTTAATACCTCTGTGATTTCAGAAACCAGAGTACAAAAACATTAACTCACGTTCAGCACAAACTGCATATATATCCCCATATATATGCAAGGATATTTGGCATCATGGAATACATATAGCGAATCTAGCATGGACTTTTGTGTGACCAGTTGTATCACTTCTGTACTGGTCAGCACAAAACCAGGACTCCACTCATGCATTAATCTTTCCTTGAGATCAGTGGCTCACTAACTAAAGGAAACTCAAGGACACCCTCACTAAACTTATGTAATCAGTAAAATACTAAAGCAGTGCTGTTGAATTCACAGATTTGTTCTGTTATTTATATGACAACACTACTCATTGTAAGCACAACTGTAAGAATCCAGTTTTCAGAGACTCTGAAGGGTATTGAGGCTCAGAGGTCAGGAGGCTATTAAATCCCAGAGACCTCCCAAACCTTAGCAAGCACAAGGAATGCCAAACTTGTTGAACTTCAATTCTTGTAGATGCAAACTTCTTAAGAACCGAGGTGGTTAACCATGTAAGGTACTCTTATAAATAGGAGATGCTAAAACTGTAGGGCCTGAGGAAGATGCTTGGCTTACAAATCAGTGTTTTGTCCAGTTGTGAAAAATAACCGGGCAAAATTATGAACCCAGCATTTACTGGTTCAGTATTCAGTATTCACAGAGACTGAAGATTATAAATAAAAAGCTTGTCGTGTATGCAGTATATGATCCCTAATTTCGGGGTCTACAGATTGTCATATTAAAAAAAACCCAAAACAAAACAAAAATAAAAAAACACTTTGCCTGCAAATATTATGGTGTTGCTTTTCCCACTGTGAAATAATTTAAGTCAAATCTATTTTGTATTGTACTGTTTCTCTTCCACACATTACAGCTTTCAAATTCTCAAATTATGCCATTAATAGTTAACAAAGCTCTTTTTAAAAATATCCATGAGACTCTTCTGATTATTTATCCTTGTTTGGATTCTACATATTTTTTTGCAAAGGAAATATATCTCCAAATAGCTCTTTTAAATTGTCTTGAGTAGTGTATTTCTCTAGTTCAATAAAAAAAATATTTAAATGGAATAAAATGAGTGAAAATAATTCAATACACTATGAAATGATCTAACATTACCAGAGGTTCCAACTCAGTTCAGCTTAAGCTAGTTAGGAAACAAAAAGTCTTTATAAAAAAATCTGTCAAATGAAAAAATTTACACCCTATATAAAAGAGAGAACAAAGCCATATTGCAATAAATCCAAAACCAGAAACTGAACTTGATCCTTGGGCATGAGCTTGTAAATACTACCTGCATGAGAGCAACCCACAGGAACAAGTTACAGCTAATTTGCTTGTGTGTTTACTTGTTCCAAACACAGAACAAGTGTTTTAAGAAGCCCAGCAAATTACTGCAGTGTAGTGAAGGAAGGCTAGCATTATCAGATGGGCAAGAGAAAAGCAGGTTTCCCACTCCTATCTACGTCCGGTAGGAACTAAGCTCAGAGTTCCCTTGAACAACTTTGAAAATCTTAGTAATGTCTTTGAGACATGTTTCCATTTAAAAGTTAGTGTTCATTTAGAAATTAATTTCACACATGGATAATTGAAATATCAGTATTACTTAGAAGCTCTTGTGTATGTGACAGAGGACTGAGTCTTTTATGGTAAATACTATATATGCAGTGTCCCACACCATGTATTTACAAAAGGAAGCAGTGTTCAGATATCTGGGATTTAATTTAATCCCTGGTTTTGAAGGGAAAAATTTACAAAAGACAGAAACAGAAATACTTGCTGCACTTACAAGCATAGTTAGCAGATACAATGTTTTACTGGTAAACGTTTGAAACTTTAGAAAATGAATATTTGCCTTGAGTTCTTTTTGTTTTCATTGTTTATATTCTTGATGAGCAGATAAATGTGCTTTTTAGGACTGCAATGGAATCCAACATTCAGTTTAATATTAAATTCTTTACCAAATTAGCTTATACATTATTAATAGATTTTTTTTTAAATAACCTGTTATTAAAAGTCCAGCATTATTATGGACTGCTTATAACACTATTGTTACTTTGTTATAGAGTTGATGCTTATAACCATCAATAACATTCATCCTTTTCAAATATACAACACACCTATAAAATCTTTTAGTCATACATTAACCTGTTACAATTGGAACTTTTATTTATATTGTAATCAAATTAAATTTATGGTTTTCACCTGGAGTAATATGTTTCGAATTCTGAATGTAATTCTTTAAGATATAGGGAGTTATCAAGCAGTGAGACTTGGTATGTAAGACATCTAAATACTCATGTCCTTGGTGTATGAACCTTTCAGTTTAATTAGTCTAGTTTTGAATGTTTTTATTCTGATAACATATTTAAAATATAAAGTCATGTTTTTAGAAATAATTATATGTGCCATTGCTTTCATAGCTTTTAAAATAAGGGAAAATACAGTTTCTCAAAAATAAATACTCCAAATCTTTTAGCATTCTGTTTCCCCCTTGTAAATAACACAGCCATTTGCCAGTATCTTCTCTGCTTTACAAGAAAACACTCTTTAGCCACTATATGACTTTGTTATTAGCAGTCACTGGCGTAATGCTGGAAATGATTTTGTAAAGAACACTCTGAAGTAGAAGGTGATTGGGTTTGTTCCTCTTCGTATATGGTTTCACTGGATGATGTTGTTTAAAAAGACAGACAAGAAACAAAAGCAAAGCAAAACGAAAAAACCTCCCTGGGACTGAAATACTTTGTATGTGTTGTTATTTGCAGTGCATGCCAAGACATTCATGGGCACCAGAGCCAACCTGGCAGCTAATTAAATATATAAATGTATGTGTTTAAAACAGCCTTATAAGGAGCATTGGAAATCTGCAAGATGAGCGAATATCTTATAACTTCTTCCGCAGGTGCGAGGATAGCTACAAGCCATGGACTTTCTGTCCTGCTTCTTGTTTGTGGCTTTGTGAAGGGTGCTTTGCTTTAATCTAAAAGTGCTGACTTTTTCCAATATCACTTTCTCTTCTTAAAGCAAAGAGCAAATCGCCTGTAAAATCCACGGAGCGGACAGCAAAGTTGACCCTAACCTCCAACCATCACTCTGCACCCAATGTACTCTAAATCTCTACACAAGGAGCACCTTCTTCAGGAAGTACAAACAAAAATACTAAATAAATTAAATAAATAAATATTACAAAAAGAAGAGGATACCACTTTTTCTTGATATATCTTATTTTCTTTGGTGTATCACTGATCTTTTGTTTGAAGAGAACTGGTGTGATGTAATCAAATGTTTTGTAACAGCAAGACCTAGTTTCCTTTTTTTTCGGCAAGGAGAAGCCTCATCCTTGACTTCTCAGGGGTTGGCCTGTGAGTCATCAGTATTACAGAATTAACCATAGATGACACTTGGTTTCCTACGCTGAAAGAACCATTCCAGCCTGCTAGCAAAGAGAGGCCAAATAATGAAACAAAACATAGAGATTTAACATCAACCCAAATAAAACACCCCACAAGCTTTGTCAAAAAGCCTTTTTTTTTTCTTTTCATGAGGAATAGAGGGGATAAAAGATATTCCGCAAAGCAGCTAAGCAGACTAGAGGACATTGTTTCTGGAAGACAAATGAGGATATTTTTCTTTTGAGTTGTTTGGGGTTTTTTTTGGTTTTGTTTTTCAATTCTTTTTCCCCTGTGGGTTTTTTCACTGTCTTTTTTTTGTTTGTTTCTCATTCAATGGTGGCAATTTGTGACTTAGGCCAACCCCTGATGATTGCGTGGAGGTTTATATATATACATTTTTTTGTGTGTGTGTTCTATATTTCAGTGTGTTTTCTCTAATTTTGCAAATCCTGTATATGCAAAACTAACTTAAATTCTGTAAATTGCTTACAGTCTGTGTGATATAACTTCAGAGTAGACATACTTTGGTCCTCATGCAAACCAGTTTTTAATATTATCTATATGTCGTGCCACCAATAGACATCTTTATTTTCTTTCTTGACATCACTTTTTAGTTTGTAATTCAGTACTGTGTGGATTTTGTAATACATACCTTCACTTCCACTAGTTTAACACCTTTCAGCCCTCTGTTTATTCTGTAAATGCACATTAAAATTTGTTACGGTCTCTAGACAATTAATTATTTTAGTTTTGTGTATGTTGTGTTGGAGTTCAGATGCCAAAAACTCTTTTAATTTGTGATGTTTATAGAGGATGAAGTGGTTTCATCACTAGAGACTGTAAAATGCAGGTTTGCAGTCAAATACTGCATGTAAAGGAAGATTAGAAGAGGAAAACAGACAAATAAAGCAGAATATGACTTAAAGGATATTCTTTTAGTGAAGAGTTTAGGAAAGTGATTTTATTACAATGATAGACTATATTCACAACACAGCTCCTTTTACATGGCCAAAGAAGGATCTTTCTTTGCTTTTTCTGGAAGTGGATTGTCATTATTCATTGATATTCTTAATTAAAATACCTTGTGAACTGAACATGAGAATTTTTCTGTTGAATGAAGTAATATGCATTACATGAATTTTGTTCATTAATGCAGGAAGGAAAAATTGCTACCATTTGCAGCTGCAATCAGAAAGTGTTTTTCTTGTTCCACTCCTTCCACTGATGCTGAATAATCCACACCCTTTAATTTATCATTACAGACAATTATGTATACTACATGCTTATTATGATCTATTTACAGCAGCATTAAGTAACTACAGTGTGGTCAGCTGTGTGATTTCTCCTCATTTTGTAGGTCATGTAGAAGGAAGTAAAACAGTATGTTTAATATCTCACCAGTCCACGGCCTACAGGCCTAACATTTTATTTGAAAATGCCCGTAAGTTTAAAGTCTTACCCCATTAGTTTCAAAAGAGAAAGAACAAGTGGTGGCCTAAAATCAAAGGGTAACAAACTAGCACTTTGGAAGAGGATAACATATTTGTGCAAATCTTATTTCCCTTAACCATACATTCTGTATTATAAGCTTGACTGGGAATAGTCAGTCTTCTTTGGTCTTAGAAAAGTCTCCGCAGTAATAAAGAGAGCAGAAGTTTGGTCTGACACAGACAAATCAGGAATAACTGTCAGGAGAAAAAGGGAAAAAGTTATTTTATTTCAACATAAAATTAATGATCCACTAGGAATATTGTGTACTGAAAAAGTTTTCTCCCTAGTAATAGCAGTCTATCAGCCTACTGACAAACAAACAGTCCTTGTTAAAGTGTTCTGAATCAAAAGCAGTATTATGGATTGAAAAGGAAGTAAATGTAAAAAAGAACCAGAACTTTTTGAAGTCTCATTCTCTAAACACATCCATGGAACCGAACTTTCAGAGCTCTGGAGGAAAGGATACATTTTTCCCGTGAAATAGATATCTACGATTGGATACTGTGAGAATCTCCTGTGTGGAGTTTAGAAACTTTTCAACCAGGACCAAATGCTTAACACCACGTTTCGTATGTTTACTGTATACATATGTCTTGTATGAGTATTCAGTGTATGCACATAGTCATATAGACAATCTGCAGTGACATATGGCATTTTTCAGAAACAGTTTAGCCCATATTTCTAAAGTTAGTTTCTGATTACTATGTTAAATTGATACTGTGTTTTGCTTTATGCTGTTAGCTGCTTAGGCATAAATCACCACGTACTAGGAAGTAAGATTAAAGAACCAGTTGAAATTAAAAGCAGAATTCTAGATTACTTGGACTAGTGTGATACAACAGCTCAGAAGACTTTACCAAATAAAGTGCCGTATTGTGATCTGCTATTGTTCTTCAACAGTGTCAGCGAAAAATGGACTAAAGAATTCTGCAGGACTTTTGAAAAGCCTTTAAATCTTTCATAATGTGCTAAGGGGACACAGTAGTTGTCATCCTTCACCCCTGTCCAAGATAATAAACCCAAATTCTTTAGATGAGGCTGGTCCAGCCCTTCCAGTTGCAGATGTAGAGCCTAGCTTTACAGTTTCTGCCAAGCTGTGTGGATGCATCAGCATCTCCTAACAGGAGCAAGTATTGCATTTCTAAATTCTATGCTGTGTCTTAACAGCCATTCTTCAAATCAGGAATCTGCCTGAAGCTCCAAGAAATTCTTGAAATGGAAGTTAAGCTGCAGTAGCCCCCCTTTTTCTAAGAATCTAGTTATGAATAATATTTGGTATAGGAATGGAACTGCTGCCATTTTCGGCCCTGGCCCAGTTCTAGTTTGAGTTTAACACTAATAGAGAAAAAGACTGGCTTAATTATATCCTTAAAAGCTCCATTGAGTTAAGTATCTAAAAGTGCAACTTACAACAGTGGCAGAAACTCTCAAAATCCAATGTGCTTAACTTTTCTACAAAAATAGCCCAGTTTTGAGGTGGTCATCTACATTACTCACGCTTCTCGGTGTTCCCAAGGCCTTATTGCATATGTAACTTCCTTCAGATTGTTCCAACATTGTTTGTTTTTAATAGAAGAATACACATGGGTGAGTATGAAACACTTTTTAATTTCACTATATATGCCATCTAAATACAGCTCACACACTTTGTAATGTTATGTGAAGCTAAAAGAGACATATTCCAACTCCATCAAAAGTCAATGACAGCTTTTGTATTACATAAAAATAAAGATCTGCTACAGAGCCTGTCCCGTAAGTTCTCTTCCCCTTCAATGGTTACCCATATTCTTTTAATCTCTGGAACTTCATGCATGCAAGTTGATGTACAAGATGTTTGAATTTTCCTTTCTTAATTGCCTTTTGTAAATTCTTCAAAGAAATGTGTGGAGTAGGAGGGGTGCTCAGACCATAGATTTAAAAAAAGCTTGGCAGACTAATTAAAGATTGACTGTTTGTTCCTCAGAACTCCTGTTAAGAAAGGTACTTGAAAATTTGAATGGTAAACACTGAATCTATCATGAATTATTGTTATTTCTTTTTCATTCTCAATACTGAATATTTATATAACAGCACTACCCAAAGGCAAAGATCAGAAGTAGGTATAAACATATGAAGCATCACAGAAAAAGTAATAGGACTGCTTGAAGGTTCATACCTATGCATGTAATTCAGTGCCACTTTGATTTAGGATCAGAACATGCCCTAGAGTCAGTTTCTCTCACATTCATTCTTGAAAGTATTTTTGTTTTGTTCAAATAAAATGAGGGAACTGTGGCCACTGCAAAAATCTGAATGCTTGCTTAATATTTTTCAGTGTTAAATATTTAACTTCTAATGATTTCTACAGTGATGTCATCATTTAATTCACCATTAAAACTGCTGCCAATATTCAACTCCTTCCTCAAAAAAAAAAAAAAAAAAGGAAAACAATTCAAACCTTTGTTATTTGCAGCATGGGGGAACATTTGTCCATGACATTACTATTGGTAAATGTCACATCTTGTTTACAGAGCTAAAAGCATTAAGAGCCAAGAAAGGGATCAACATACTTTGCAATATAAATTTTTAAAGGTTAATCTTCCATGATTAGCTTAGCTAAACAATGCTAAGCACAAAGTAAATTGCTTAATACAAGTCACCATAAATGGCTTCAGTCTTTTGTTCTAAGCTTCTTAAAACTGATTTGATTTCACGGTCATAAAGTTTGCACATACATTCACATAGTTGAAAGATTATACATGGTTTTGCTAGTGCACTTTGTCTAAACAATACAGGAAGACAATAGCAAAGAAAGTTAAATTTGTAATAATGAATCCAAATCAATTGGTAGAGTTACTTGTGATGAAAGAGAAGTGTGTTTTCTTGGAAGTCAAGTGTAATTGCAATCTTATTTAATGTTCTTTTTGTAGTCTTATTTTTTTTCAATGCTTTGATCTGAAAAACAAGGCACTACTGTATTTCTTACTACGCACTTCTTACAAGGTGACAGAGGACAAAATAAGGTCATCTTTGTTATGAAAGAAGCTGGGGGAAAAAAAGAATGTTTTCATTTAACAACAATCTAAATGTTTACAGTGTCTTATCACCTCAAAATACCCACAGAGAAAGTGTTTCGTGTTTCAGCTTGACTTTCCAGTTCTAAGAGTGTTTGCAGTTAATTGTCATCCTGCAGCTAAAGAAAAAACTCTTCTGTAAGTTTCACAAATAGAGTAATTTTCCCTGTAACTACCAGTAACAGATTGGTCTGAGTTATGAAATGACAAATACTTGCAACTCAAAATATTTTTCCATACAGTTAAAAATGTTGTGAGGAATGACAGCTATTAAAGCCATAAACAAATCTAGAAGAATATCACAAACTAGTAATCTCTCAAAAGTTTCAAAATACGACAAACACTTTAATCAAAAAAGGCTTTTGGTGGGATTTTTTTTTTTTTAAATATTATTGTAGCCCACTCTTATTTGTACAGCTATAAATACTCTGGATTTGAATTCCAGCTATATCAAGCTGACAGTACAGAAGAAATTCAGATGGAAGCAAATGAAATTTTCACTTATTGAAATGCTCCTTTACATTGACATTACAGCACAGAAAGAAGTCTTCTATGTATATGAGGCTATTTACAGTGGCAGCTCATAAGGAAGCCAAAATGTACATAATAGACTGTTAATTCCTTTCCTCTTTTTGTATACCATGAACTTGAAAAACAAGAGAGAAGATTGGGTTTGACAAGTAGCTGCTTAAAATAAACTATTTCATTTAAATCTTTGAAGAAACAAAGTCTCAAACATTCATTATACAAAGGCTTGTATAACTATGACCTTTTAAATTACAAGGAAGTTTGGATTTTTAAGCAAAGTTACACATATTATATATGAAAACCTTGTACATAAAATTGAGAAGGAAGGAGATGATGACTTCTTTTGTTACTTCTGATAGATTATGTTAATCACTGTTTCAATATCAAATGATTTAACAGACCCCTCAAATCATTAGCAACTATCCTTCTTAAAAAAATTGGTGCCAAATTTTCTTATCACCTGCACTACACTTCAGGTTTTGGATCTAATCAACACTGGCTCAGGTTTCAATACTGTTGCTTACTGACCGTAACAGAAAATGAGGAATTCACACTTTATTAAAAATAAATGTCAACATTTTTACTAAAACACCTCAATGTCTTTTTCTTTGGTGAACCAGGCATGGGGTACATTACTTCTGTGCATATGTGGCATCACCTCCACGGGGCCACGCACTTACAAAAGAAGTAGAAATGTGGATACTAGTTGTTTCACCCACTAATTGGATTCCTGTGTCAGAGACAGAAAACAGGTGGTGTGATTTTTTCTGTTTCCCTACAACAGTCAACAATGAAGGATCTTTATAGGCACTACCAAACCAAATCACTGCTGTAAAAAATTATATTGATAGTTCACCTCTGCAGTAAGGTGAAACACTCAATGAAAGTAAATGCAATTTCTCTGGCAAAATGCAAAGGTTTTTCTTCCAAAACTATGACTGTTTCAACTGATCTGAAAAAAAGTCTTCTAATTAGGGCTTTGAACAAAGAAAGATTTTGTCTACCTTTTGCAACTGCACAATGGTAACACCGAAGAGACAATCATCTGCCTTCCCTCCACCATCACTACCCTACTCTTAATTATCAGTGATGAGGGCACTCAGGAGATTAATATATATTGCACACAATTATTTTCTATACTTAAAAGAAGATTTTTTGGGACCATTTTTAGTTCTATAGCAGAACGATCTTATTACATCACTTAGTTAATTTTCTTTTTAAAAGTAAGGTAATATTTACATAATTTCATAAGTATTGTAGATTGCAGGGTTTTTTTTAAAATATTTCTTAGCATTCAAGGTAACAGAAAAGTCTTTAAAGGTGACCCAATCACCTTTGGAATTAACAAGGAGAAAGCTGTTGGAGTGATTCTGACGATGGTGATCTGAGCTTTATCTTTAACTTTGCCAGTACACTTCTTCCACCCAGCAAGGGAATGTATTCTGGAAGTACATTCTGTATTATGCAAGTACAGCAGCAGAAATAATGTATGCAATACTGCTGACAGTTCTGTGCAAAGCACAGGACCTACTGAGTTTTCACAGTGACACTGTGCACATGGGCAGGATGTCTAGCATTGTCTGGATCCTAGAAATGCTGAATGCCTTGTATGTACTGGAGATCTCATCACACCACAGAAGGAGCTGATAGATATAGGCTGCTCCCACCTCTGGATGGAAGTTGTCTAACTAGAAAAGTTGTTCCCTTTCTAAGGCTTCTAACCCATACAACCAATAAAATACAGAATACCGAAAAAAGAAAAATATTGGACAAAATTCCTCAAGAGTCTCCGTCATTTTCTGTGTTTGTAATTGACACTTCTAATATGGAAGTTCAAGAAAACTGCTCTCCTCAGCAATAACCTCCACAGATAGACCTGGAGAATCCTGTTTCACCTGAAGTTTACAGCCCAACTTCAGTGCTTTCACTTATGAAAGGTATGTCAACATTTAAATAGAGTCTAAGCAAATAAAGAGGAGTGAAAGCAGTACTGTGTCAAAATCCTCACTCAAAACAATATGAAACATAAATTATCACATATATCTAATACTAGAGCAAACTCTTTTATTGGACACATTAAAGAGTCACTGATTTATAATCAGTGACTTTAAGGAGACATATGGAAATTATGCTCTATTATTTATTTGTTTCAAAAAGTAACAACTTTAGAGTTGCTTGTAATTTGGTTAATTAAATGTTATTTAGTAGGGTTAACTATAAAGTTAAACAATATAGGTATCTAAGATATTTGTCATGAAGATGTATACAGAACACACAGCATTATAGAGACAGACCTGCTAGTGGTAACACAGTTCTTTTTCTCCGCAGATGGATGAAGCAGACGAATGACTTGTGTTTTCTTCACACTTTTCCTACTGAACAGTAGTTGTCAACAGTAATACCAATGTCTACCCTGGAATGCAGTGCAGTGTTTTTTCTTTATTAGCCACTTTTCCTTCACTGGATTAGGCTTTTGGTAGTCCTCAGAAATATGTAGCATGGGAAAAACCACAGGCAGTTGAATAGAAGTATATAGCCCTTCAAGTATTTTTGCTAGACAAATAACATTAGGCTAAACATTTCCTTAGGAAAAGAAAGACATCATGTTATTTTGTCAGGTGAGTTTGTTATATATGTCATATTTGAGACAGTGTTCAGAAAATTTGCTATCACATATGCAACAATGGAGGCTCTACTTGAAACATTCCCACTGAAAAATTCTAAAATATTCTCATTTTAACATGGATTTCTATAATGTTCTGTATTCTGTTTCAGCAATTTAAGCTACTAAACCACACAATGTTTCTGAAGTGGTTGAGAAACACTTTCACAATTTGTTTCATCATGTCAGCTTTGAGGGCTCTGAATTCCTAGCTGTAGAGTGGTAATCAGCAGTTGGAGTAGCAGAAATCTTTTAAAACAGTTTTAAAAAATAAAATCTTTTTAAACCAAAACACATTTGGGGGGATTTCAAAGGAATGTCAATCAGGAAACTAGCACAAGATCTGCTGATGAACCAGCATACAAAGCACCTAGTGTAGGTGAAGTTATGCCAATGGAAGAACACAACACTGGAGAGTCAGGATGAACATGCCAGCAACTCCTTTGTTCTGTCTAGGTTCTGTTTACTGTAGAGGGCTCTTCCAGTGACACTTATATTAGTATGGGTATAGGTTTCAAAGATTCATTACATATGCAAGGTCTTAACAAATCTGAACGTAACACTGAATGGTTTGTTTCTGTACTAGTTATTCCAGATAGCAAAATTCCAAGTGAAACTAGACAATTGTAAAGAAAATAATAAAATCTACAGATCCAGTAGAAGAGGTTTTTTAGAAGGCTTGTGTGCGTGTATGGTCAGCAGGACTAGGAAAGTGATTCTTCTCCCCTGTTCAGCACTGGTGAGGCTACACTTCAAATATTGTGTTCAGTTTTGGGCCCTTCACTACAAGAAAGACATTGAGGTGCTGGAGCGTGTCCAAGGAAAAGCAACAAAACTAGTGAAGGGTCTAGAGCACAAGTCTTATGAGGAGCATCTGAGAGAACTGAGGTTGTTTAGCCTGGAGAAAAGGAGGCTGAGGGGAGACCTTATCACTTTCTACAGACTACCTCAAAGAAGATTGTAGTGGGGTGGGTGTCAGTCTCTTTTCCTTCATATCAAGCAAAAGAACAAAAAGAAATGGCCTCAGGTTCTGCCAGGGGCAGTTTAGGTTGGATACTAGGAAACATTTCTTCACTGAAAGGGTTGTCAGGCACTGGAACGTGCTGCCCATGGAAGTGGTTGAGTGACCATGTCTGGAGGTATTTAAAAGATGTATAGATGTGGCACGTAGGGACATGGGTTATTGGTGAACTTGGCAGCGCAAGGTTAATGGTTGGACTTGATGATCTTAAACCAAAATGAATCTATGTTTCTATGATTCTAAATCTTCATGTTTCAGAACTGAAGGTAACAAACATCTACTGGTGGTGAGAAATAAAATAACCTTAAGGCATATTATTCCATGAATACATTATTCCATGAGATTTCTTTTGCCTTTCGCTGAGAAGCATATAGATATGGCCACTACTGAACCCTCAATACTGAAATAGTTGGACCCCATTCCATACTGCAGAAATTAACAGTGCCGAGATTTCAGAGATTTTTTTGACTGGGAACATGGATAGGACAATGACCATGACTAAGACTGTAAAGCTGTAGTATGCGCTTTTAAACTTTCCCAAAAATAAATTCATGTTTCAAGATTTGCAAGTTTTTTACAATATAAATCCTACACCCCAAGAGGAATCTTTCGAAGAACTGTGAAAACCAAGATTTTTTTTTAATATCCTTCTCTGCAGTATTTTTCAAGCTCCAAAAGGAAGACTTTGGTGATTTATGAACTTAAAATAATAAAAAACAATTTACTGCCAGCATTTCTTACTGGGAAGAAAGGTAGATGTGGTAGTTACTTCAATGTAACCCGAGTAGAGCATTAGCACTAGCACTTTAAGGCGGTGTAACTGAGACTTTTGATTTTAAAATTCATAAGATGTTATAATGAATTTTATTCATAGTATTATTTTACTCTGATTGGAAGTACAAGCAAATAATTGTCGCATGCCAAGAAAACAGAAGTGTCAACTTAGCCAAAGAAATTGGGCCATACTGCTAACTACACTGTATCCTATCTAGGAGAAATATACCTGTATGAGTTTTGAATGAAACATAACATGTATTGACTTTTAAACTGATTTCTATCCTCACTACACAGCACATATTTTAACAGAAATAAGCAGTCTAGCCTGAGTCCAAATGCAATTATAACAATCTTGCCACTGATTCACTTGAGCAAGAGAGAATGGGCCACATATGAAAATAGAGGAATGTAGAAATTAATACATAAAGATTAAACACAGGTATATTGGCAGCAAAGTTATCACTACCAGCTCACGTCTTTCTGGAAGGATCTAACATGGAAGCACATTTTTGCCTTATAGTATCCCAAGCTGTTAATCCTTTTCCTCCCCTGCCCTCTTCATTTTCTGTATTCTTCTCATGCATTTATTGTAAAGGAATGTATAAGTATGATGTGCTGAATTATTAATCACGTATCGTTCAAGCTTGGCAAGCAGCTTCAGAAACAAAAACTGCAGAGAAGACTTAGAATTAAATCTCACTTCAGGAGTTTTACCTAAAATAGCTGGTTTATTTATCAGCCACATACTTTTGACTTTTATCAATGAAGTACAAGGCTGGAATTCTAAGTCTTCACAAACTGTTAAGACATACTCACTTTTTGAAAAAAAGTAATTGAATAACTGAAGCTAGCCGAACCCAAACTCAGGTCCTTTCCTCTGCTGCACTGGTACAAAGAACCCGCTGTTTGTTGAAACTGCCTGTAAAGTCATGTAGTAATAGGATTTGTTTGCCTAGATTACAGAGTACTGACATTAAGAAGAAAATGAAGCAAAGCTTTAAATCACAGTCTACTCTGGGGGGGCAGGAGGAACGCAGCTTGAAGAGGCCTGATTAGAATTTATTAAAACACTCTTTTTGTATTGTAAGAGAACAGATTATTTAAAATGTCACCAACATAGCGCCCACTAAAACTAAGAACAAACATTTACTTTTGATAATACGGGTCAATTCTGAGAGAGGGAGGAAAGGTGAAGTGGGAGAACTGGAGTTGCTGCTGCCAATAGTAAGGGCAAAGTAGGACAGTACACTCCTAGGGTATACTTTTTTCCTAATCTCTCTTTTATGAAGAGCATATTCTTACTACGTATAGAGACATTTCTTCCCTTATTTTCAGACTGAGTGTAAATTAAAAGATTTTGTAGTTTAGGGGCCTGAACCATTTGGCCTCTGTGGAAATTGTTCAAGGACTGCCCTGGGCTGGACGCAGCCCGTTCCAGCTGGGTCTGCAACAGATCCACCACTGGCCAAGGTTGAACCCATCAGCCACATGTATGATACCTCTGGGAAAATGTATTTAAGAAAGACAAAGATGGGGAGAAAAAGGAGGAGAGAACGAAAGAGTAAGAAACAACAAAGGAAACACCAAGGTCAGAGGAGATGTTCCATGGAAGAACAGGTACATCCTTGAAAGAAATGCAGCCCCTGGAGAGCCCATGCCAGAGCAGGAAAAAAGTGAGAAGTAAGGAACAGCAGAAGGGAAATTACTATGTACTGACTGTATCTCCCTCCCAACAACAACCTCATGTGGTACATTGTCTTTCTGGAAGGACCGAGTGTAACCTATGGCAATAACAAGGAGAAAGGAGAGGAATTTGGAGTGAAGCTGAGCATGGAAAAAATAGAAGGAAAGATGTTTTCCTTAGGTGTGTAAAAGTTCATTTACTGTTCTTTTCTTTCCAATACCCAAATCAATAATTACATATTTATTTTGATTGTTAATAAATTAATTTATCCCAAATTAAGTCTGTTTTGCCCACAATGGTAATTGGTAAGTGATCTTCCTGTATCCATCTTGATCCAAAAGATTTCTTATTCCTCTTCTTCCCTTGTTTCACTGAGGAGAGAGAGTGTGTGCCTGAGGGAGTCTGGTTGCCAGCTGGGACCAACCCATCACAGATCTCCTTGTTGCTCTGGAAAAGAGGAGTGAGAAAGAAAACAAAAAAATATTGACAATCTTCTCAGTTTGCAGAATGCATGGAATAACATGTGACTGACTTTTCAACAAAATTTAATTTCAGCAAAACCTTTCTGATTGCTTCTAAGGTTTTTGGTAAATGTTCTTGAGTGCAGGGCTGGGTCTCAGAGGAAAATTACTGGAAGTCACATATGTGAGACAGTTTCTAAACTCTGTCTTCCTGCCTGGTTCATTGCAGGTTAGAGTGAAAACCAAAATACAGGTATTGTTTAAGCATTCCAGGTATTTGTATTCAAGTGCAATCTCAGATTGATCTAATCCCCATCCTGTTAACAACAAAAGAGGAAATCTCCTCCTTTGTCAATGTAAGAGTTTTGGACTGCTCTGCTCTAAACCACATAAATAGAAGGTCTCTCAAGTTCTGGCTTCTTGTTTCCTTACATTCAGTTGCAACAACTTTGGAAAAAAAGCAGCTTCTTCTCACTACAATGTCTCTAAAATTTCTCGAGAGTTGCTGATGTTAAAATGTAGAAGGTTAAATAACAGAAAGTGTATAACAGAGGTTGGTCAAAAAACTGGTCATCTATGAAATGCAGACTTCATAAGCAGCAATCATAGAAGCAAACAAAAAACATTTCTTGAGAAATCCTTGCCATATAATAGGTTGACTAAGAAAAATGAGCTAGTGTGTCCCTGATCACTGCTTGCCACTGACTGGTGATCAGGATGATGGCTCTTTTCAATTTCCTTCTCTTCGTTACTTTCCTTCAGGGTGATTTGTTGTTGCCTCCTCTGAATGTTTATTTATTCATGCATCTATTTTTCATTGCAGTTCTTTATGTCTGTTATGGGAAGGAAGAAAAGGAAAAGGGAAGCAGCAGCTTTGATGTGTCTCTTGATTAGAAATATTTGTCCCCAGATGGAAATGAGTAAGGCTCTTTAACATAGGAAACTGGGGTGAGAAGACAGAAAGACGGTGTCAGATGAGAGAGAGAAATTAAGACTATTTTTCCTTAGTACCCTGCCCTTTAAAAATGAGATAGTAGCAATACCAAAGGTGCCTAGATGCCTCCCAAAGGCTAAGATTTGAGAGCAGGGAGCTCTAAAACCAGCCAGAGACTGGAGCTTTTTATGAATGAGGGAATCTTGTCAATATAAAACAATCCCTTCATTAGTCATTCTGAGAAAAGGAAAGATATGAGAAAAAAAGGTTATATTTGAAGTCTTTCAAATAATACAGTGACCAAATCAAATAGTTACTAAACTGCAAAAATATCACTAGCCAAGAAAGGGCATTTAGAAGAAACAGAACTGGTTACATTTAGAATTTAGTCTTGAAAACACAAGTTCTCAGGTCTTTGAATTACTATATACTTGGGCCACAGTTTCCCTTGGTTAGGCAAGGGACTTCAACAATGATAAGAGAGAGTCTTTTAGCTGTCAGGAAGTTTTTTAGTGTCAAATTCTCCTCTTGGAACGTTTTCTGAAGCTGATTTTATAGTGACAAATAATAGGCATTGTGAATTGCCTCCCATACTGCTATAACATGAGGTTCAACTTTTCTTCACAGTCAGTCTGAGCAGTGATAATGACAGTGTTAAATAGCATGGGGGAAATCACTAGACCAGCCTCACACAGACAAGGGTGAAAATGTATGAAAGGAAGGAGTTCAGACTCTGTAAAACAGGAAAAAAATAAAGATTGGTAGTTCTGCAGTAAAGTGGAAAAAAAAATCAGAAGATAAGGGAAATTCTGATAACAGTAAACCTATTATCAGTGGTTTGGAACAAGAGAAAAATAGAACCCCAAATATTCCAGTTTATCTGATGAGAAAGTTGATTAGCTCAACAATCAGCTGCCTCTTTATTAAACCCAGTTCTGTGGCACTACTTAAACTGTATAACGCACAAAGGATGATGAAGATAAAAAGAAAGTTCTTTCACTCTTCATCACTTGCCGAGTTCTGCATGGTAAAAGAAGCAAAAATTATCACATGAAACTCTACATAGTACCAATAAAACCAATATAACTGTATTGATCTGGCTAAATCTTTATGAACATGTCACATTTCTCTCCAGTTGTTTTGGTGCGTGCTAAATTGGCAATCACACCATGCAATTAACTGTACTTTAAGTTTGCCCACATACTAGAAAACTTTAACACTTTCTAAATATATTTTCAATTAATTAGAAAATGTATCTATGTATGATTTGCGTGTACTGAACTGTTTGCTTTTGTTTTTTGGTTTTGCTTTTCCTTGTGAAAAAGAGTAAACTGAGAGGAGGTCTGATAGAGGAAAATAAAACTATAAGATAGACTGAAATTGTTCACTCTTTTTTCTAGTGGAGGAAACAGGAGGTGTTCAATAAAGCCAGAACAAACACATTTCAAGACAAATAAGACTAAGTGCAAAAGACATTGCTAAAACTGATGTGGATCCTAGAAATTCATATAGGTTGATTAGGAGACTGAAAAACTTTAAGGAAGAGAAATTTCTTGTGGATTACAAATGTATAGAACCACATAGAGTCAGGAGATTTCTAAAGTGAAAAAAGCTGGAGGTTGAAATTAACACTAGGCAGAAGTATTGTATTATAATCTTGTCCTACTCCTCCTTTTTCCAAGCCGTTCACTTCTGGATGCTGCTGGATATGGTATACAACTCTGCCTTTGGCTTGAATCACTACAGGTTTTAAAACTATATTACATTCTCTAGCTGCTGTCACCCACTGATGTCTCCAAGTGAAACTGTAAATGAGTCTTCAAAGGTATTTGACTCTATTAACTTCATATAGCCTAAATAACTACTCCAGGAATCCTTAAGACTTTTAAAATAACTTGCAGCCTTTCCTTATATTCCTAGTGTTTCATAAGGGAGATTTATTTATTTGTATTTTTTATATATTACCCAAACTCTCTATAGCAATCATATTTTCTTCTGTCCATTTCTTCTGACAAAACTTTGCACCCCTGTTATTCCTACCACTCTCAGCTTCACAGACATTCTGTCCTATATACATTGGGTTTTACAGTTGTGCTGAAATAACATTCTGTTCTGATTTTTTGCTTCTACCTGAAAACTGAAAATTTGCAATACTTTTCCATTGAGATATCAGCTTTCTTTTGTGAGAAGTTTTTCTTGGATTCAAATTCTCTTTTTAATTCTGTACCCTGTATTATTTAGAATCCATTTTAGATAGGTAATTGAGAGAAGAAACTTCCTAGTTTTTACAAAGATAGGAAGAAGTAGAGAAATATCTTAAAGATTTGCTGACCCTTGGAGAATTCTATGGGTGAAGTTTCAGAAATAAAAAAGTTTTATCTCCATTTTAAGATAAAAGTTTTATATCCATAGTTTTGTTTCCCAACAGCAACTATTCTGCTGCACGAGACTTATTTAGAGGATATATCTGTGGCCAACGCTCAATTTCTTGTTAGTCATATATGCCAAGATGGCTATTTTGACAAGATTTTGGATTCTAGAAAATTTTTCATATGCATACAAGATACTGAGATTTTTCTGAGCAATATAAATCCAGTTAAACTGCTCATATAGACACAGTCATCATCTTCCAATTTTATACACAGAGAAGCAATATTAATTCCTTAATTTAAAAATTTGCTTTGTATAACTGTGAAAATATATCAGTCTCTCCACTTACTTTCTCACATGGAAAGTTTTCCTCTGTACAGTATTTTTCCTGTACCTTGATGAGGTGAAGTAACACAAAACTTTCCATTGAATAAGATCATTAATTGTCTTTGGTTGCTTTCCAGGGTGGTAAATTTGACTACAGTGTCCAATTTGGCTATCTTGCAGTTTTTAATTGGCCATGTATCACTTCTTTATTTTTCTTTCTCTATTAATACTGTTTCCTATTAATAATGATGATGATTTACATTCATATAGTCCTTTCCCTTATGCAGACCTAATGTACTTTACAAACTATACATTAGAATCTCTTTATCCCACACCAAATTTTATCCACATCTCAGCTGAAACATAACCAGTAACATTCTGCAACACCTTCACAGCAGTTTAAAACAGAAGAGTTCAACACATTAGGGTGAAAATGAAAGAATAAGTTTTCAAATATACACAATCTAGGTAGCTAAATTAGAATAACGTTCAGTACACTACCTTTACTTTTACAGAGAGCACCAAGGAAAATGTAGTAATCAATAATAGGCAGAAACTTTCATTTTATTTGACATTTAACTTTTATGTCTTACCATTTATTAAACAGATCATTCTTTATGTGCAAACATTTACCACTCATTTATATTTAGATATCATACTTATTTCCCATTTTAAGGTTAGAAAATTATTATGACATTAAGATATCTTCTTACAGTAACTTTGAAAATACTGACTCATTCTGGCAACAACAGTACAGCACTGGTTCCAGAACAAACCCAGCTTTCAATGTTCAACATTGGAGTGGCAGGTATGGCTTGTTTACACCAGCATCTCCCTAATTCTAAGATCAGAATTAGTGGATATTTGTTTAGTACTAAATGAATACCTATAGCCTTGGGTCATGCAGTGCCTACCTGTGTACCTATATAAAGCTACATCTTCTTCACTGGTGGCACCCAACTGTATGTATTATGGAAACTCAGAGTTGCTTACTGACTTTCTTACTTCTAACTGGTAAAGAATCCAAATCAGTTGTAATACCAATGTACTTTTAATAAAAAACAATTAAGTTTGCACATGAAAAAGCAGCTATAACAATTTGCTCTTCTGTGTTAAAAAACACAAGATTTCACATCAAATATTCCTAAAATATTGGAGTATTTCTTAAAATTACCCAGCATGTCAAACTCAAAAGGAGAGAAAAAAATCTTACTGCAAAAACCATCAGCCAGAAAAATTACAATCAACAGAATTTATTTCTACTTTCTACTTTGTGCAATACTATGATTTAATAGCATCTATCCATTAACTGCTCTAAATTTATCTTCTAAATCTTATCTAAATTTATTTCTGCATCTATTTGTACAGCTAGACTAGAAATAGTTCAATGAACAGAGTGTGCACTATATGGCAAAGGCTTTTGTAAGTCATTATTTACCTGCGTAACTTTGATAGCTCAAAGCCCTTTTTCTGCAGTGTTTTTTTCTTTTAGCACTCGTTTAATGAATGTGACTAGAGAGTTTCTGTCATTGGTGGCTTTTAGAAGAAGATTAGACGAACAGTTTGTTGCAAAATTAATTCTGTATTGCAGAAGAGGAATGGACTTGGTGATTCTCAAGATCCCTTCATCCTAAATGCTAGGCTTTTATGAAAGTTAACAACAAAGTAAAATGTTAGGGATGACTTCAACAACTTTGGACATGAACCGATGCCATGTTATGTCAATTATAGGTTTTTCAATCAGTTGCAAACTATATAGGATTAAGCAAAACCACAGTGATTATTCTAATACATATTTTTTCAGTATTTTATATCTTTTGTCATTACAAAATAAGCTGTCAAACAGATGATAATATATATTGCAGAAACATAAAAAAAATATATTTAGATACATACATACAGTAAAGAGTATCAGACAACAATGTGTAATCTAAGTTGTCAAATGTGTTGTCAAAAGTTATGTTTATAGCCGAGAGAGCTGCTCAGTGATTTGTTGAAGGGCAGACATCTGGATCATTATAGTATCTACATGAACAAAAAGTAGTTGATTTCAGACTCATTTTTGATCTCTCTGAATAATTTTAATCTGACTACGCAAAAACTCTTCTCCAAGTAGACAAGAGCATTGTACCCATGTGAGTTATTGTAGGCAGTCAATGTATGGTTGCTGAGTAAGTGTTTCAGTCCTTACAGAATTGGTATTTAAATCTGGCATCTGTTTTTCTTGGCTTCTTTCTATGCTGCCCTTGCCAGCTTCTTCATCTATCTCCCTTTCTCTCTCTTACATGCATAGACGTTTTTCTTTTGCCTCTCAATTTTCTGCAGCAAGCAACACATTGACCTGTCTGCTTTTCTGTGATCACATTTTTTTCAGGTGCAGCATTCAACTCATTCTATAATTCCAACAAGGTTGTTTCAAGTTTCAGCATATTGTTTGATTTTGGTTCTCCCTGTGGTTGCTGCATACACAAAGGACTGCGAGACAAAATGCAGAAAGATCTGAATTCACTGTGAAAGATAGAATACTTGGTGTAACAACAGGAATTTTTCCTCCTCCCCAAAAAATAAAAAAATGTTAAGACACCATAAAAGACATTCAAAACTAGAAAGGCTGCAGAGATATCAAGACTTGTTGATGATGATTTTCTAACAGGGTTTTCACAGCTATTTGATCACTTCCTTCTCTTTAATTTAAAGAAAGTAAGGACCATTTTGTCTATATGTTTCCTGAGAACCTAAACAGCTATCAAACTTAGACTAACCCACTACCTAAATGTCTACAGACAATGCCAAATCTACCCACAATACAGAACAGTATGAGGTAATGCAACTCAATACAGTGTAAAACTGCTTAAAATTGCCCAGAATCTAGCAATCTCCTCTGTAACCTACACAGCTTCAGGCATAGTAGTTCAAAATGTAAACACATTGATAGTGGCCAAGATCAGAGATAAAATACAGGACTAGAAAGTCCTCAGCTCTCACCCTGAAGGGCACTTGTAATGTTAATCGAGAACTCTAATTAGGTAGCCTGACAAAAAAATCTCCACTCAAATAACCAGTTAAGGTCACTAAATTGAATAGATGCCAGCCACCATGTGGAACAACTCCAATTGTATTGCAGCTGTATTCACTGATGTTTTTAGTATTATCAAGCAAAATATTTGCATGCAATGTAAACAGAAAGAGAAGGCAGTTCAAAATTAAGTCCTTGTAAATGGAAAACAGAAGAACAATTGGTAATGATGACCGCTATGACCAAGATTTTTCATACAGATGTGCATGCAAGTGGCTCACAGACATGAGTCGATGAGTTGAAGCCACATTTTTGGGAAGGATTTTGAAGAGGGTAGAGGGACTGCTTCCCATAATAACAACAGGAACAAACAGAATTTTTAGAGGTATCCATTTTGTAAAGATCTTGTGTAGTGATTATTCCATGCTATTAAGTTCTTGTTGTAATCACTAGTGGTAACAAAAAGGTGCTTTGAGAAAAATAAAATCTTAAGAGACTAAGGGAGGTGACTCTAATGACCTATTTTATTGCTGCTTACCTGGGACTCATTCAAGAAAGGTCACAAAACTGTTGACAACATGCTTAAGTTTCTGTGCAACATTTCAATAATGTCAGGGTAAAAATTAAAGGGAGTTTTGACTTTTCTGACTCTTTTGGAGACCTCAGAAAATTATCTCCTTGTTTCAGTGTATACCTGCTTGTTGGATTCTTATTGACTGGAAAAAAGCCAACAAATTCATAATCATCAATGGTATAAAAAGCATATTTTCTTATTTTTACCTGTAGTATTAGTACAACTTCACCTAATCAGTCTCTTACCCTTTTGACTTTCACAAGTCTCTTCCAATTCATAGCATATTAATGAATCTTGAAGTATAAGGCCTGTTGAGCCAACTATATCATCTTCTACTGAGCTGCTCAATTAAACACCACTACTTATCCATGTGTAAATAAAGGAGGTTTTTTTTATTGTTTCAATACTTTCTAACTCTGTGCTTTTTTCTCTTATTTAAAGAAGTTGATCCTCATTAGCTTACAAATGAATGACATTTGAAATGCCATGCCATTCACTTTCAGTTCTGAAATTAAAATAGCAGTGTTGACTTTGGGAATTACATCAAAATCCAATAATCCAACTTTTACATTCCATGTTTGCTCTGCTACTCAGCACATGAAGGAAGAGAACCTCTGCAGATGTGTACTTTACACAACCACATGTTGCAAAGGTATCCTTTCACCTCCTGTCCTTACCCAAGTGAAATGAACTTAACCCAGTAACATTTATCTGTGTGAAACTGGTACCCCCTGCTCCTGACTCGTGGTGTTATTCTGTCAAGGATCCCCAAAACCACCTGTCTGTAGTGTTGGGTAACACAGTGTTTCAGTCTGTTGCACTTCATCTTTGAACATTGTGGGCCATAAATTCCAACATTTCATAGAACATTTTAAAATCATCAGCACATGCTTTTAGATAAAAGTGTAACAACAGAGAACAGAACAACAGAAGAGGTTAGTAAGAGAAGAGAATCAAGCAGGCACATAGGTCAGTTGGCTCCACAGACTTAAGAATTTTCTTCCATTTGCCAAGACAGCAGTTAAATACAATAAAGTTAATCCCTGACAGCATATCTCAGCAAAATTATCCAGAGCTTTTACATTCTCTTTAAAAAAACCCAAAACTTTTTAAGAGACTTGCCATTATTTCTTACTTTCCAAATGAGTTATTCACTGACCTTTACTGACTATGAGCAATCCCAGTAACATTTCAAATGCTATCAGAATATTTATTTTATTTTCCAGCACTATATTTTCCTATTTTTCCTAGTGGATATCACATTACAGAAAATGAAACATGTAAAAATAATATGTGAACAATTCTCTTTGAGAAGCCAAATCACATTCAGAAGACCATTCCCAAGAGAATCACAGAATCACAGAATTCTAGGGTTGGAAGGGACCTCGAAGGATCATCTAGTCCAACCCCCCTGCCAGAGCAGGGTCACCTAGAGTACATCGCACAGGAACGCATCCAGGTGGGTTTTGAATGTCTCCAGGGAAGGAGACTCCACAACCTCTCTGGGCAGCCTGTTCCAGTGCTCCGTCACTCTCACAGTGAAAAAGTTTCTCCTGATATTCACATGGAACCTCCTATGCTCCAGTTTACAACCATTGCCCCTTGTCCTATCATTGGTCGTCATTGTAAAAAGCTTGGCTCTATCGTCCTGACCCTCTCCCTTTACATATTTGTAAACATGGATGAGGTCACCCCTCAGTCTCCTTTTCTCCAAGTTAAAGAGACCCAGCTTCCTCAGCCTTTCCTCACAAGGGAGATGTTCCACTCCCTGAATCATCTTAGTGGCTCTGCGCTGGACTCTCTCAAGCAGTTCCATGTCCTTCTTGAACTGTGGGGCCCAGAACTGGACACAATACTCCAGATATGGCCTATAGCTTTGAATTCAGGAGACAATTGTTATTCTCTCCAAACTGTTCTTTTCTGTTTCTGAATGCTGAATAACTCATTTGGAAAGTAAGAAATAATATTGCAGTCCATAGTTTATAGAACTGCAAGAGTGGTGGACTGCAATTACATTAGCCTTTCATAGACAGTATACTGATGAGAAAGAGGCAAGGATCATCATTCTCTTGCAGTTTTCATATTGTAATTTCTTTGTTATGATCTCTGTGACTCCATCACCAGTGTTATTTATTAAATTACAAGATAAATTAATGGTAAGACCAGGTTGTTTCACCTTGGATAACATTCATAAACTAGTATGGTTCTTCTGATGTTTATGGAAGCTTATACTACAAGAACTCAGGTTCACACAAATAGGAAAATTTTGCTCTTCCAAGTCTCCATTTTTAATTGAGATCAGCTAAACAGTTCTCATTCAAAGTAAAGTCAATGTCTTATAACTTTCAGCAACTTCTACATGTGACAGCAATGAGTGGTATTATTTTTACATATAAAAATATACTACAACTTACTCTATAATGTCTATAATATTTTACATTATATTTTTTCCTGTGGTTTAGCCAAAAACAAATTGCCAAACTAATTTTATGGTCTGTGAGTCCCAAGCCTAGTCCTCAGCTATAAACAGGAGTAACTCTGAGTCCAGCTGAACAATGAGAAATTGCAACCTCAAGGTCTGCTTCTCTCAATCATCTGGAGTTTAGAGCAAGACTGTCACCTTCAAGACCCAAACTGATTTCAAGTTTTGATTTGCTTCCATTATCTCTTTTTGTGCAGTTGCAAAATTGCAACACACAGGTGCTCAGATGACATTAAGCAAAACCTCTCCTAATTTGATTTTATAGTTTGAGTTTTGCAGACACTAGATTTTGATAATATTGACTTCATATGTTGGCATTAGCTCAGTCAGTTTATGAGCCTACCTATGACTATGCATGACGAAACAGTGATCATGGGGAAGTCCTGTTGAATTACAGGCATTTGTAATCTTCCACATCTCCTATCAGATTCTTCTTTTTAAATGATGAAATATGCATCTTTTCTGTCATCACTATTTGATTTTTTTATGTTGTTAAAGTTATATTATTCATCTTACGCTACACGTACTAACTCTCAGGAGTTCTCTATAACTTGTGTGTTCTGCCACCAGATCTATAACACATCGTCTCCAATCCTCCCTTCCTACACCTAATTTTTCTCTCTCATTTGCATAATGCTCAAAGATAAAACTGTTTTGCTACCTTGGATTTGCATATTTTAAGTTTAACTTGATTAGTCAAATTGGCATTTTTCTGCTAAATCTGAACAATTACAATCAAGCACAGCAAGAATTATACTAATTTTTTCCATAGGGTCCTTGAAGTTCAACAAGTCATACTGAAGCAATCAGTTGGTATGCTCCTCTTTCTGCCTTTTGATAATGAGCTAGCATTTCAGGATTTTTATGCAACAAACAGGCTCTTAAGACAAAAAGTCTACTGTGTATTCACAAAAGCTTCCTGCCTCTCTCCTTCTGAAACTATGAAGAACTCTTCTGTGATATTTTATGAAAAATTAAGTATCATGAGCCATAGGAAAAATGGGGTAATTATTTATTTAAAGCAACTACAACTACGGAGGATCTGGGAGTAATATATAGCTAAGGAAATTCACCTTAGTTGCATGTAATAACTCTCTTACATGAGTCTCTGGGGAGGATTTTAATTTCTTATGGATAACGATTGGTGAAAAAAAATATTTCTTGAAGGAGATCATTGGGTTATTTGATATTAACATGGCATTTACATATGGAAATCAAATTCTAGAAAGTATTCAAACTTTGCAAGTTGAAAAGGACATCAATCTGCATTGAATTTGTAAAAATGCAGAACAATTTTATAATTTTAACACATTTGATCTACCCATTCTAACAAAACAGTGAAAAATATGAGGGGCAGAAAACTGAAGTTTTGTTGAACAGTTAAAGGTGTGGTGAATTTCAGCATTAAAAGCCAACTGAAGATAACAGAGGAGCTACTTATTAATGAAGACTGAATGGCATTTCAGTGATAATTTAGTCTGATTTTAATTCTTCCTTAAGTTAGTTCGTGTTTAAACTAAGACATATCTTTTTAAGAAAAAAAGGAAGATCTAATCTTGATAACAAAATAGCTAGTGACTATAGCTTCTGCCAAATTACCCTAGTGTTTAGGGAAGCTATGATCTGTAGTCTAAAAACTCGTGCATCTTATTTCCAGGATACATATGTCAAAATTTATTTTTCTAGGAATTGTGCCTCCTTGCACATCATCTCAGTTTTGAGGATCTGACTGGGAAGAAGAAATTGAGGAAGCTTCTAAGGTTCAAGACAGTATGAATTCAAATAGAAAACAGATACGAGCTGATCACTCAGAGAATTTCTAAGTGCAAATTTTCAAGAACAAGATCTCCCCCTCAGTAGTTAGGTTCCCCAAACTCTGATTCTTATTCTGATAATTCTCTTCTTTTGGAAGAATTTGTAATATTTTATAGAAGACATGTCCAGTCTGAATGGAACTACTGGTTTCTCACAGATTTCACAGGCAATATCATCTTAGCCACAGTCCACTAAACACATTCTTTGTCATTATCAGCATTCTGTTACTGGTAATCAGCTAACTGAGTATCTACTTCTTAGGTCCCACGCTTCCCTTACGTTCATCAACATATCTAACTGCTCCACTTAATTCTGTAGAACAGAAGAAATAATTTCTGGTTTGTGGTTTACAATTTTACCTGTTTTTCTAGAAAGAAAACTCCACATTGATGTTGCACTAATGACTGCAATATGAAATGGAAACCATGTTTCCTAAAAAAATAGGGTTATTTTTTCGGTTTTCTTTCTAATCTTATAAGGTTCCCTTTAAGAATAACAACAAAAATTTGTATTAACAGCTGCCTGAGTATGAATTACAGGCACTGACTGAATGAAAAAGGGGGTGTAACATTTAGCAGAGATAACTTTCAGATGGTGTTTAGTGAACAGCTTCTGCAGACATATGGGGTAAATTGCAATGCAGCTGCAATCAGGACCCTTCGTGATGGCTTGCTTTCCCATTCAGAGATCCTGTAACAACCAATAATCATTATATATGTGCAAGGTGGAAAGATCTCACAAGTTTATGCTAGTTCTGCAATTCCAAAAGCTGGTGTTCAAATGGGTATAAGTACTAACGGCTGTACTTATTATATCAACACAAATTTTAATATTCTGCTTTCGTCTTGAGTTCAGCATTCTTCCATAAGGTAGAAAGATTTAAAATGTTCTCTAAAGCCTCTCTGACTGCCTAATCATTGTTCCACAACTAGCCTAATGGTTACATGGCCTGACTAACATATATGGTTTGTCAGTAAAAGCAAGTTTGCAGGCTATCAAGATCATTGTGTGATAATATGGTAAATTCACTTCAGCTTTTAGGGCTGCAAGGGGAAGATGTGATGTCTTGCATTTTATCCACAAAAAGAGCTTCACACTGCACAATATAGAAAACCTATGTTATCTCTCTGTAGATGGCAGATCCTCATAACGTCAGTTACCATAGGGGGTCTTGTGTACAGATGACAATATGTATCTATGTATAGGAAGGAAACAACAGATAAGTCAATATTTAAATCATGCGTCTGAGCTCACAGACATCAGTCCACAAGTAAGTATAGCCTGTAGCGTCAATACACTCTTACTGATACGGAGAAGTAGCACAATTCTCAGAACAGTTTCTCCCAAGTCATCAGAAACTGTTGTGGAACAAAACAGCATACAGCACAAATATGGCAATCTAATATGTTATAGAAAAATTTAAGGATTTTAGCTCAGAATAGAATAGAGTACTATGCAATTCCTATTTTAATATTCTATCTCATCTGAAGTAACCTTAATCAAAAAAATAAAATCTCCCACATGTGGTTTGTTACATTGTTCATTCCAAATCAATCTTCACTTAGAACAGAATCACAGAATAAAATCATAGAATATGCTGAGTTGGAAGGGACCCATCAGGATCACCAAGTCCGACTCCTGTCCCTGTGTAGAACACCCCAAAAATCACAACATATGCCTGAGAGCATCTTCCAAATGCTTCTTGAGCTTGGGCAGGATTGGTGTTGTAACCACTTCCCTGGGGAGCCTGTTCCAGTGCTCAACTACCCTCTGGGTGAAAAACCTTTTGCTGTTATCTAACTTAAACTGCCCGTTTCTTCTTTATGCTGTTTCATCACGTCCTGTCACTGGTCACAAGAGTCAAGAGATTGGTACCTGCCCCTTCTCTTCCCCTCATGAGGAAGCTGTAGACCACAATGGAGTCTCCCCTCAGCCTCTTCTTCTCCAAGTTGAACAAACCAAGTGACCTCAGCTGCTCCTCACAAGGCATCCCCTCCAGACCCTTCACATCCTCACAGCCCTTAGACGATCTCTAACAGCTTGGTGTCTTTATATTGTGGTGCCCAAAACTGCACACATTACTCAATATGAGGCCGCACCAGTGCAGAGTAGAGCAGGACAGTCAGCAGAAAAGTATGATAATGTCTAACTTAGTAAACAGTACTGTCTATTGTCAACATACCTTTTAATTTTTAATTTGTTTCTGTCTTCTGAACATGTGTTATATCATTCCCACTATGCAAATTATACACAGCCACAAAATGCCAAGGGCTGGATGGTCACTGAGCAAGTTCCCCAATGTACAGCATATGCTGTGGTCATGAAATCTTGAGCCGTTTCACCTATTATGAATGCAAGCTGTTCCCAGATAATGTGAAATAATTTGCTGTTGCATATATAATAAATACTAAAACCACCACCACAGTGTGACATGAAGTGGTCACCTGCTTTCTAAGAGATATTTGTGTATTTGTTAATGGAACTGGCAATAACAAAGAATCCATCTAATCAGATTTTATCAAGAAATGCTAGGAACATTTAAGTTCAAAAATTAAATAAAATTAAAGCTTAAGAAATATGTTTTGTTGGAGGTGCTCTTCAGCCTTTTCTACAAAAATTTGACTTCACTTACATAAATCTGTTGAAGTTTTGTCATTGTACCTAAAAGAATAAAATCACGCCCTACTTTAACAACCACTTAGTTATTAGACCACAGGGAGTTCAAACTGCTTTTCTGCTCATGCATAAAATCTTCAGAGTAATCCATAAAATACTCTTTTCCTGTATACTGTAGCGTTTTGATGTGAATTCTTGTGCTTCAGAACTAGTAATTGCACCAACTTGGATTGAATTACACGCTTCATTCTAGTGCTTCTAGTTCACTTTTGACAGTATTAGCTCTTATCAAAGTATATCTATAGTGATCCTGACTGGGAAATCATTGTATGTTGGTGGGTTAATGATCTATATAATTGTTCAAATGACCAAAAAGAGGATGTTCAACTGCAAACAAGATCTGCACAACGTACCGTGAGAAAAATCCACCTGGGATCCATCCAATGTTGCACAGAAGTGGTGTTCCCAGCATCTGCAAGGGTATAAGATGTACCTGCTATCTGTATTACTCTTTTTACTTGATCTCATTAAAACAGCTATTTTATTAAGACAATTGTTGTAAGACCTTTCTTATACAGATTCAGAAATAATACCGCACCATCTCCCTCTCTCACACACTCCTCTCCTTGCCCCAATGCAGAATGATTTCCCCGAGTTACTCCTGACTCATCTATCCTTTATATTTTTTTCTTCTTCAAACAGAAATAGATTTAGAGAGTGTCATGAGGTCGATTAGCTCTTTTTCCCAAGAGAACAGTCAAAAATACTATAGTTGCAGAGCTTGAGTTCTGAGGTCATTTACTCTCAGGTCCAACATTTTGAACTTGGGGCTTTTTTGCCTCCTTGGGAAAAACAAAGTATATTACTACACTATCACTGAATAGGTAGTTCATATTATAAATGAATCTGTTTCTGTGAGAGTCTACAAAGACAACCTGGATGAAAAAAAAACTACTCAGTTCAATCAGTAGTAGTTTTGGCAACCTAGAAGGCAACACTCTTTCAATAGTCAATGAGCAGGTAACTAATAGACAAGGTGATATTATTGAACCCATCTTTCAGAACCAAACTAACTATTCACCATTTGTTTTGTTTCCGAAAGGCTCACTTTGAGCAGAGGGAAGATGGCTTAAGTCTTCAGCTTCTGATCTCACATGAATTTACCTAATATAAACTCCAGAACTGGCTGGGTTTTAGCAATTGGAAAACCATTGCAAAATGTACAGCTGACAAAGTTCAGGAAGGCTGAAGAATGAAGACTGCTGTGTAAAAGCTAACAGCAGAATCCTTCAGATTAGCCTAGAATTCCATTAAGAGGATTTCTTGGTTAACAAAAAACTTTTCAGAAGAATTATTATTTCAGGAGCTTCAAAGTAAATCATGTTGATAGATGGTTTCATTTGTCTGAAAAGGGCTATTGCAGTAATGTGAGAGGGAATAAGGAACAACAGCGAAGTCGACTGTGAGCCACTTGGCATAGTGGTTCAGCACACACTGCTCTGCATCACAGTGATGGAAGGACAGAAACCTCTTAGAAAAGCAAATGTCCAGAAGCAATCTCATATGAGGCAGCCAAAAACCTGATTGCCTTTTTCATCTGAAGATTTCTTCATTAAAAGAACTTATTCTCCCCATTAAGCAGCAGTCTTTGCTAATAAATGTGACTGGTTATGTTCAAGTACTCATGGAGTGATACCAAAGCGGCAGATTTCCTTACTGAAAGTGTCCTGAGCAAGTTAAGTATTAAATTAACTATACTTTACAGACTGGGCCAGGAACTCTTGCATATATAAGGATTTAGAATTAAGCTACAATCAAACTACACGGTTTCCACTCAGTGCAAATGATGATGGGCTTTAGAGAGCAGATATTTCTCATCTGACAATCTGCTCCATGGCCACTCTAATGATAATGACACCGGGTCCTTAATGAGGCCTATACCAGTAAAGGATTTATCTGGAGTGATGAAGGTCAGCTGCCTCACTCTGAACATGCCTCCTACCAGCACAGAAGCCCGAGGGGAAAAACTAGCAGCTCATCAGTGACACAGATGTGCCTGCAGAAAAGTGTTCCTCTGGTTATTTATGGTTGGATAAAGTCATTTACAGAATCTCAGTGGTGTCAATGGGCCGTAACCAGACTTGAGAATTTATTTTCTTTTTTAATCCTCACAGAAATTTCTGAATACTGTAACTATGCTGCAGTCATGAAATGTTCCCCTCAAAGGAAAAGTGGTTTCATCCAAACCCATTATTTGAAAGAGGTTTCTGGAGGGGGATTTCTGCAGAATATTTCCCACTAGAAAATCAGGATGAAATGAACAATTGGCATGTGTTTGGTATAAGCTATCCATTTAGCTGGGGCAAAAGCAAGCAGGAACTATAAAGGACAATGGGATAAAAGAGACAGTGACCCCTTCAATAGTCGCCAGAAGTATCTCTGGCAAACATGCAGTTTAATGTTGTTGTTATTTAAGCAAAATATTCTGATCTATGCTAAGTATTTTTGGAACAATTTCCCCTCAGAAAAGATGTTTCTGTATTTTCACTTTTGAGCAGATAGGGGCTGACAGAGTATATAAAAATCTCAACACTTCCCATGGGACAGAAATTCTCTATCAGAAATTTTCTATCCATGAGTGGCACAGGTTAGTCTTTGATGAGTGAGAACAGAAGTTAATCAGAAGAAAGGACAATGGGAACCTAGAGATGGACAAAACAGATATTTCAGAGGATGCAACAAAAAGAGGTAAGACATAGAAAGAGAAGGAGTCAGCATATGAATGAAGTGCAAATTTGGGAAATAACTGAAAAAAATATAGTTAGATCTTAAGTACAATCTTCCTGCTAATGGTCCCAATTAGTTTTTATATCTTACCCCTCTAAATACTATTTATTAAGGGTTCTTTTAGCAGCTAAGTGATAGTCCTAGTAAATGATTCAACAATATTCTTTAAAGAACGCATTGCTTAATTTTCACCAGGCTTTCTCTATTTGATTATTTAAACAGGGAAAAGTGATCTTCCCTTAGACTGCTACATATATTTAGGCCACTTCCTAGACACAGGTGCATCAGCATCAAATTACTTCAATTATCTTCATATTATTTGTCATATACAAAACAGAAGCTCAATTTTAATTTATTACATCTGTAAAACATCTGGGAAACATTATACACAAATTTAATCATCCCTCATGAAGTAAATCACCATTTCCTTCGGCCAACACATCATAAGACCTATTCTAATTAAAAAGTTTTCTTGATTTCTGTATCTGTTCTGCATTAGCCTTCTCTGAAAAGTCAAAATAGGCCCTTACACCTGTGCCATTTTATATAAGCAAAGGATTTTTATCTTATTTCTCAAATTGTATAGTCTGAAACACTGTCAAAATGATCTATTAGACTTTTTTACTTTTAAATGTTTTATGCCTCATAGAATAGTGTAAACTCATAAATAAGGCCAGTTTTCTACTGTATTGTCAATCTACTTAGAAAAAACTAAACAGATCTATGGTCACAGTACTGAATAAAGCAAAAAAAAAATAAAAGCATTCAGACACAGATGTTATATGTGTGTGCATAAAACACAGAACTAAGTACCAATATTTAGTATTTTATTTGTTGCATATCTGACCATGACAAACACTTTTATTATCTGTATAATCTCAAACAATCTTACAGGTTATTCTGATTATTCTAAACAGTGTTTATATTACCCCATTGCTAAAATTCTCAGTGACATTTAAAAAGAAAATAAAATAATTTTAAAGCTTTAAGTGCTGTTCTGAAACTTAGAATTGTGTTTAAACTTACTGATTTACTTATGCATTAAAAATTATGATGGATTTTTAAAAATTTTTAATAATGACAGTGTCTTAAAAATTCAAAACTAGATCTGCTACATCAATGTAAAGAGTAATAAACTTCCATATGATTAAAATACTACCCTTAAATGACGATACTTTTCAATAGAATGCATATTCATGTTAGAAAATAAACCATTCATTTTATATTAGATGAAAAATTAGCTTTGTTTTACTTAATTTCCTAGTGGTAGCCACTGTGGTAGATGTCAGAATTTACGGAGCGATAAAAAGAGCAGCAGAAGAAAGTAGTGCACGTTAAAAAAAAGAGGTTTATGTAAACATTCTTTCTGCAGTTTATACGATATCATATGCTCTACTACTTCAATAAAATGAAAGTTCAGTGGCCTGCTTTTAAATAAAGATTTGGAAATCATGATGTAAAGCATAAAATATTCATTAATATATTCGTTTAGGTTTTCAAGCATCTTGCATAATGTTAAAATTGTGCAGCACGTGACATTTTGACATACAGGCAGGATAGACTCCTCGAATGCTTAAAATGAAAATGCATTTGCTTAGAGTAAACACCTGTTTACACAGAATGATGAAGAGCCAAAATACAAAATGTGCCTGTTCACCTATGCTTATTTTAGCTCTACCCCAAAATACTTTAACAAATGAAACAATCCAAATGCTAATGAGCAGCTGTGAGTTGCACAAATCATTTCTGGACTAACTAGACTGGACAAAGTTTTTCATACGCTGATGTAAGGAAATACAATTTTATTTTAACAATGTGGCTCTCGGAACACACTGAAAACATAATGTAGTAACAGAATAATCTTCAATGAAATCAATAAGCATTAATAATTTAAAAAGCCTCCAGGATTGGGGGAGGCAGAATTTATTACAGGGTACAAACACCCTCAATTTAGCAACACCTGCTTTGCTGAATAAGGATTTAAATATCTGCATAAAGTTTAGCTGTGAAGTATTTTACCACATATGGCCCATAATGAAGAATTAAGTGAAAATCAAGAGTGCTTCTAATCTTTCAAATGTATTTTTTGCTGAAAGTTAAAAAAAGGGGTTTTTTCACACAATTATTTTATGGTGCAAACTTTTAGTTTTATTTCTTTGCCCACAGTCCTTTCAGCCATTAAATAGACAACAGCACAGTTTTAACACTTCTCTCCATATTTTGGTTTGTGTCTTGTAAGGTGGCCTATGAAAAATTGCAAGTGTTTAAGAGATCCATTATTAACCAAAATAGGAGTCAAATATTAGTTCCTGATGAGAGCTGCTTGGGTTTCTACAATATAGATTATAAGCTAGGGTACAAATTTCCTTGTAAGAAATATGTTGATGTAATACTTGCACTTTTCAAGTTTCCCCAGAAAGTTCTGGTGAAATCTAGTGCCTACTTCACAAAGCTCTTCCTCCTTATTTAAAATTAATATGGATTTTGACTAATGTTCACAAATGTTTACCTGGGAAATTTTAGCACGCTTTGGACGTAACTAAAACCAAGTTATGCTCAGAAGCATTTGCAACTTTAACTGGATACTGACTTAGAAGTACACATGTAGAAAGGTGAAAAGACTAGCTTCTGTCACTATGGATGTGCTAGAGTATCCATTAACCCCAGATCAAATTTAGCCTTGTGTCAATAGTCTTGCATGGGAAGGGACTATGATTATTTACCTTGGGTCAAAGATGCAATGCTAAATTCTGTACTTAAGCCTCATGCACATCACCTCTAAATAAGGTAAAATTTTCAGTGACCTTATCTATTGCTGTCACTTGTCACAGTGAAGATCAATTTAACTTTATGGCATCCAAAGCATCTTTTATTCCTTTGTGCTGCCACAGCACATCTCAACACAATTCTCTCATTCAGTGCTCTTAGGTCCCCAGTGGGCACTTAAGAGTCTCAGGGTAACTGTGTAATAAAATGCAGTCTGTGACCTACTGTCTTTCCTGCATTCCAGGAAAAAAAAGTAAAAAAAAAAAGGAAAGAAAACAAGAGAAAAAAGAACAACCCTCACTCTTACCTTCTAAAACAAGAATGTGGGGGGCTTAATGTTGGTTGTTTTTTGGGGTTTTTTTTTTGAGAGAAAAAAAAGGAGGGGAAGAATACATTTGAATAATGTGAATATCTAAGAAGTAGTAACAAAATTGAGAAAAAAACCTAGTAGTTTGACCCTAGGTATTCAGTGCAAAATTTAATTCACTGCATAGAGACTGATTTCAGAGTAAAGACTGTGATTTCAACTCATAAAAGCAGAATTAAGAAGAAATCCAGTCCTTCAGACAAGTTCTGCTATTAAACTCTAAAGCTTATATCATCCAAATTATCAGTTTTTAAGATTTGTTTGCCTTCAGCTTACGTGGCAGATCTGGCAAAGAGAATTAGTTAGGTAAGCCATCTACGCAGCATCTTCACAAAGTCAGACAGAATGAGTAGTTATATCACCTCTACAGCATATGCTTTTTAAAAAAATTATTTATTATTTCTTATTTTTATTGCCTGCATGTGGTTGCTGATATGCAATAGCAAACTGAACGTGCTTTCTAAAACAGTTTTAAAATTAAAATATTGTGGCAGTAGTTAGTTTATTACCATCCACCTTGTTTTCATCTTAAAAAGTCAGACTTCAAGGGGAAGCTGAAGGACAGATGATGGACTCTTTAGATCTTTAAAGAAAATCACTTCAGAGTCCTCACCGGTTCTGCTTTGAAATTAGTTAAAGGACAGCTCAGCACTAATAAATTATTCAGTACAATGTGCAAAATTAAATGCCATTTACAAATATTTTAAACATTATCTTTCAAACTTCAATTAAAAAAGCTATAGTCACAGCAAAATGGGGGTAACAAGGTATTTGATCATATGGACGTTTTAAAATTATTAGCTTCAAAGGAAAACAGTAAATAAGAGAATAAGAGAATATACTGTTTTATCTGATTTGATTTTAAACCTTAAGACCTGTATATTCTCATGCTGCACTCACGGAAATTTTTCAGAACCATGTTTATTTCCCTCATTGAGGCTTCTCAAGCATCGAACTATTTATTTATACATTTGAGGAAAACATGTAAATCTACTGTAATGTGACAGGAAGAGTAAAGGAAATATTTTCTGTTTAAGTATAAATATAAATATATGTGTTTTACTTTTTCACTTCAAATCCCAGTTCAGAGACTTAAATTAATTCAAGGACCTAGATAGGTATGAAAGATCTATCAGAGAAAACTGTTCTCTGCATCAGCAAGTTACACATCACCCTACTGCAATCCAGATGATCTTGCAAGATTGAGACATTTTTCTCCTCCTCCCAACAATACAGCTGATGTTCTGCTTGTGGTGTTTTAAAGTACATGGTATAGTCTTTATGTATCTAATTACAGCATATGTTTTGAGATAAACCTGAAAATATAAATCATGGCCTATTTCTACCTGAAAGCCAAAAGTCCAGCTCTTCTATTTGTGGCTGAGAACAGTCTCAGTTTACAGCAAGTATTCTGGCTAAACCCTGTTGTTACAGAAATAGATGACCTAGAACACTAAAACCAATTTGCAACTGCTCTGATCTTATGGACAGAGTTACAAGCAAAATAATAAATTTTCAATACTGATTATTAAGTGAAGTAGCAAATTATAATGCATCCTTTCAGCTTCAAATCATTACAGCTTTCCATGAATCATTGTTAAATATAAGAAACAATTACATTTTTCATATATATATATATATGGTGCTTAGAGAATATTATGATTTAGATGTTTGTTGCAGAAAAAAAGTCATATTAATTAAAGGAGTTCCAAACAGGGTCTGCTTTTCAATCATTCGAAACTGACTTCTGTGAAAGTTCTGTAAAAGTAATTACACATGCTTGTAAATACAGATAGGCCAATCATATGCTTTAAAATAAAAACTTTATAGCTTTTGCCTTACTTATTTTCCAAGATGTTTTATATAAGCATTCATTACTGTGGCTTGCGTGATGTATAAAATATTTCACAGAAGACAGTTTTACATGCAAAACTATATCAAAAAATGACAGCTTTATAAATTCAAGAGCCATTCTCATCAGAAGACAAGTAAGACACATGAATGTCACTGCAAAGGAAACAAAACCTGCTTGGTACTGAGTTTATTTCATGTCAGCAAAAAAAAGTTCAAGAAATGCTTATATTTAAAAGAAATAAAAAAATAAAAAAACCTCCCAGACTTTAAAAAAAATGAGTAAAAGATTTCTATCTCTTCAGGTTATAAAAAAGGCAGCCTGAGAATCCTTTGTTGGAATTCACAGACTACATTCTCCCCTTCCAGCCCCCTACAGAGAAGGTAATATACACCCATAGCCCAATAAATACAGTATTGCTAGAAATAAGACATGGGGTTTTTACTGATGTTGCAAGGCCTAAGTAGTGAGTTCTGTTAGGATTACTTTGAGTTTTTCTTGATCTGCCTGGAATTTTGTTTTAGCTTGTTTATTTCTAACAGCTTTTTTTTCCCAGTAACTTGGTGGCTATGACTTGATTGTTTCATCTTTTCATATCTTTGTATTGCATAACTGTAATCCTATACATACAGTAGTAACAAGTAGTTATTCTTTGTAGAACAAAATATTAATGACTCTTACATAATGGTGTAATATTGAGAAATACAGGTCTGGTTTGACAGCAGAGGCTTTAAAAGGAGCGACTTGGGATGCAATGTAGAGGAGCATAGGAATCAGATGATAAAAGTCACACAGGGTAGCTCTAGAGAGCCCAGAGACATAAACAACTCAACTGTGCTCAATAAGAGGAATGCAGACATGGAGCTGGACAAAACCAGATAAGGGTAACAAAGATAAAAGAAGCATCCAATATTGCAACACACTTGCTATATAGTAAATTCGGCTTTAACATGGACTTACAGACCCACAAAGAGAAAGCAAAGTTTGCAACGTGTGTTAGCAAACATAAAAATGACCCTAGAGAAGATCCTACTGTTAGGACAAAGAAATTACAATTGACATCATATTGCTCCAGCGATGGACTCAGAATCCAAATAACTTCCATGCCCAACTGAAAATGTCAACTGTAAGAATCTAAGGGGCAGTGGAAGGGTGAACATAACAACAAAGAAAAGGTAAGAAGTCCACATTTAATTATTTCACTGTATTACTATTACTGATTTTTTCTACCATACAGGGGTTTCTTTTATTTCTTTGCTTTTTCTTTATTTTTCTGTAACAAATTTGAAGCAATGAATATTCTTTGATCAGTCCATTAAGATTTCAATTACACATAGAAGAAATTGTTTGTTTTACATATGTAAGATTTGATTACTTTTTGCCCTTAAGGAGACATTCGGTGTAATAGAAGCTTCAGTTTAGACCCCTAAAAAATTCTGTTAAATGATTTCTTACTGTCTCAACATTAGGAAGTAACCTTCCAGTTGTCAAACCCATGCAACTTGATGTATATTTTTGGAACAGTTCCACCAGAATCTTTCACAGACTGTTTTTCCTTCTACATAACCTTCCTCTTTGCTTGTGTGTTCCAACTTTTATGTTTAAAAATAATTTACAGGGGTCATTAGATATATGCAGGTATCTGAAGAAAAAAGATTTTTATGCTTTGCTGTCTACTTTTAAGATATTTACTCCTAACAGAATATTATTTGGATAATGCTTTTTACTTCAGTTTCAAATAACATAGAATGGAAGAAATGTTTGATATAATTTGGTTGTTTCTAGAAGAACCTACTCTGACAAGTCTTCCTTTTAGTTCAGGCTATCTGGAGCATCTGTTCACATAGAGAACATACTCTTAAAGTGTGAAGGGCAATGTATCAGCACAAACTGCATACTAAATCATCAGTGTACATCTATGATCATCCCGCCTCAAGTGAAAACAAACACCTTTAGCCAACTTTTTGCAGATGCCCTTTCCAAGAAATGTAAAATAATGGGAATACATACCCCACACATCGCTAAGGCATATTAACTACTAACTGAGAAACAGTCATATGTAAGTAAAAACATTAGAAGAGAGTACGCAGAATTTGGTTTCCCCCATGGAAGTATTTCTGCAAGACAAGCAGACTATAGGTAGAGTAAGTTTCAGCTATTCTAACACCAGGTAACAAATTTCAAAGTTGAAGGCATTGATCAAGCTACTCATTTTCACTTTTTTTACACACACATTACAGTTACTTCAAACAGATCTGAAAATCTGAGAGACTATAGGTTTTGATTGAAACAAGTGTTATTTCCTTACTGAATATGCTAACTCAGCAAAATGGTAAAACTGTGCTGAATCATCCTGCAAATCTGTAATAAGCTTTCAAATACTAGCTGCAAAATAAATACACTTTATACCTATTCATAAAGCCAAGAGACTAAAAATCTGAACCTCCCTGAAATCTACTGAACTTTACCATACACTAGAGTAAAAAATCTAATATTAAGAATTTTAAAAAAACTCCAAACCTAGTATGTGCTACAGTCACAACTACTCCGAATAGAATTGCCTTTTAATTTTATTTCATTATTTTAATGTGCAGAGATAATTTATATTTCCTTATAGAGCTGTTACATATGTTCACATTCCAGTACAAGACACATGCACAGGATGCTTCACTAATAAACAGCAAGTAAGAGAAATGTGTACACTATCTACATCAGAATTCTTTGACCTAAAAAAAAATTACATCTCTAAAATTGCACTTCCAGATTCACATGCAATTTTCAACCTGCTAATATTCAAAATGCCTAAATGTTAACATGCAGCTGGCCACCATTCTGGCACATATCAACCAGTCTCTTTGCCAAGAGAACAAATGTTGGAGAAGCTACGTAAATACACTCAAATGTTGTCCCAAAACAGACTACTGCATGCAACCAGCAAGGTCCAAAGAAGTTCTGCAGCTTCCAAAACATGGGAACAAATGGTAAACACCCTCTGGCCTTTAAATCTCAGAGAGCATCCAGGCATCACTCAAAAGACAAGATATCCATGTTGAAGATACTGCTCCAGAAAGCAATATAGGAGCTTAATCTGTCTTATTCCTCAAGCTGGTCCCCAGAATTCCCTTCTTCACTAACTGTAAAGAGAGATCAACCTTCATTGCCTTTCCTTTTTGGGCAAAGAAAACTATATTTTTCCAAAAGAGTTTCTGCTTCAGCAGGTAAACATGCCTAGAAATTTCAAGATAGCATCTTCCATTACTGAAGATAGTTGGTTCCAGTGTGATGACTGACCAGAAGGTATGTGGTTACACACTTCAACATTTCAAAGGTTGTGCTTGCAAATTAAAGTGCTGAGCAGGCTGGAAATAAGGAGGGGGAAAGAAATAATAAAAAGATTCAGCAAACTAATTCTCCAAAACTTATGGAGAACCCTATTCTTTCTAATAAGCAACTTGTTTCCTATGTCTGAAATGTCTCCAGTTCATAATTTATTTTAGAGATTAGAAGTTTTTGAAAGTTCAAATGAGTCCCAGTTGTCATGTTATACCAATGTAATGACATTTTTATCTGTAATATATCTAACTGACATCTTTGTGGTACCAAAAGGGAATGAAAGATAATGGATTACAATGAAGAACTTGAAAAGGTAGATTTCAGAGTTTAACAATTTCAGGTTAGGCAGAAACCCTCTTAGTGTAGCATCCTGCTTCCTCTTATGCATCCTGTAATTTTATTGTATCCTTCATTTAGGCTTAGAATGTTGGTAATAATCTATTAATTCAAAACTGCTTCCAACAATAGTATTTTTAATAGGACTTCAAAGCGTCCTATGTTGCTGTCATAGCCTCCAAAGTCTCTGACAATTACAAACATTCTAATAGTCATTTGGTGTATATATAATACTCTGGACTTTGTCAATTTTTTCATTCTAAATCAGCAAAATTTGGAAGAATGACTTGTCCTTGGGCTCAAGATATTCTTTCTCCTTAGAATTTATGTGAAATCAGTATGCATGATAAAGAAGATAAAATATTTTTACTGATTGTGCCATGTACCCAAAATCACAGCAGAGCACTGGAAATATGTAAATTGTCTAAACATTTGGTCAAATAATATCTTTTATTTCATTCTACACATGCACAAATATATACCTTTAATAAAAAGTAGACCAGCTACAAAAAACAATGAAAAACATCCACTGCAAAATAGCTTTTTACTGCAATTAAAGCTGAAGCTTGTACCAGATTTTCCCACCTATCCAACACATATTCTAGTAATTCTAGTTGCTTAACTTTTTCAATCACCAAAAATGGGCATAAAGGAGAATTTGATTCATATTTTCAAACAGGTGTTTATAATTGTGGGTCTTGTGAAATATATCTGGGGGCAAACTGGCAAGATGCCATCTTTGAAAGCATTGAACACACCCTTAGGATGACATAAACTAGCAGAGCTTCACTTAATTTGAGAAAACTCTTCTTATGCACGACACAAAGTACATCCAAACTTGTTTTCCGTCTCATAATTCCATACAGTTTGAAGTCATTAAAGACTTTGCATATCCAATTTCTAATAGCTGCAAAAAGCCTGATAAACTAAATACATCTCTGAAAAGGAACCTGTACTGGATGTAGGTGGAAAAATTTTGGGCAACATGGGGACTGCAGGGGTGAGTTCTATGGGAGGAGAACAGAGTTTGTACTGTCCCAGATACAGCTGGTTTCAGTCTCCTCCACAATGGACCCACCATGGGACAAAGATGAGGATGTCAGCTAGGTATGTGGGAAAGCATATTCAAGAAAGGACAAAAATGAGAGTCAGTGAGGAGGGAGAAAAGTGTGAGAAACAATCCTGTGAGCAATAAGGTCAGACAAGGAGGTTAAAGGAGGTGCTCCAGATAACACAGACATTTCCCCACAGCCCTCTGTGGAACAGTTTATTTATCTGCAGCCCATGGAATTGACCTCACTGAAGTAGATATCCATCCTGCAGCCCATGAAGGACCCTACACTGGAGCAGTTGCATATTTCAAGAAGGAACTGCAGCTCATGGAGAGTCCATGCTGGTGAAGCACAGCAAAAACGTGAGGAGGAAGAAGCACCAGTGTGGTTATGGACTGACTGTAACCCCATTCCCCATCCTCTACCCCAACTCACATCTCTGGGAGGGCATTAGGCTACTGACCAGAGTTAACCCACAACATCACCAAATTCAGATTCGTTTTTAACAATTTGTTCTTATCAGTTCTTATAGAAAATTGGCTCATCTCCCTTGACTTCAAATGCCCAGCTCAAATAAGGGTTGTTTGATTCACTAGAGGGGCAAAGAGTCCAAATAAATATTTCTGTAAATATCAAAAAAGGAAGATATCAAAATTAGATCTTTACTGGTTAAATAAATTAAAAGATTTATTAGGAAGCAGCCAGTTATACCAAAGCCTAAGCTTTAGTAACGTCCCTGCCTCCTTTGGGGTGACTCTCAGAATAGAAAGTTTCATTTGTTTCTCTTTTTTTACCAGTTCTTAAAATGTTGCCAATGAATGCAAACTGCATACTGAAATATGGTTCCTCTTCTTTTTAACCAATTTCAGCTAATACATAAATACAATACTGAAAGTCAAGTAAGTCTTATACTCTCTTTTCGGTTCATTTCCATCAAAACTTTACTTTCTTCTATTCTTAAAGTGGATTAGTATAAAAAAGCATCAGATGGTAACTCCTGGTATCTGCCATACCTCAGGAAATACTTCCTGCAGTTTGCATGTGTTAACAAGAAACAGAATTATATTTACTCTCCAGAAGTATGGGTCACAGAACTCATGAAATATCTATGTATATTTGGATAAAGCATTTGCTGTAGCCCTTGGACTCAGACCTTGGACCTGTCAAGCATCAGCAGTCACTGTTAACTCAGAGCTGGAAGGAGGTAGGCCTTCTAGAAATATTGAAAGCCAGGGAGAGTCTCTTGAGTGACTTCTGGTTTAAATCAGCAAACAGAACAGTACATAAGTGCAAACAAAAGCAAAAATAGTGCCTTTAGCACATAAACTGTAAAAATTAGTTAATATCAATCATATTTAGGCACATATGTAACAGCAGTCTGAACTTTCTACTGATGAACACCATGAGATACAGTATTAGCTGCTCAACTTAGTGGAGAGAGAAGTCAAGCTATTGTTCAGATACATAATTAAAGGTTAGAAACCCTAAACTGAGAATCCAAAAGCTTTTGAAAACCTAAAGACCTTGTAAAAAAGACATTCCTAAAAGTTTAAAGTTAAATGTTGTGGTTTATTTTTCATTAATATATTAAAGAATCTATATTTTCTGTGTCTATTTTCAGTTTTCTAGGCTTACTATTTGTCATAACATCACCATGGTCAAGGCTGCTTTCTATTATAAGCTTCATGGTGGTTTCGAGCTAAACTATTGTATCTCCTGAATTTCTGAATGCCACAGATACATAGCACAAGTTTAAGAAAAGGAAATTTAGTGGCTATCAAATATCATAACCTTAACTGAAAGGCTTATAAATGAGGAAATGAAAGTATTGGACTCAAATAAAAAGGAAGAGATATCACTACTATGCTATATTTTTTATCAATAATTACTTTTAGACTTTCACACTTTTTTGTTAAATGACATTTTCTATACATAGATGCAGAAATGTGAATATTTTAGATACATAGGATAAATACTTAGTGTTTATATATTAAAAATATGCACACATGTCTAGCCCTTGAGAGCATGCTGTGTAGCTAGCTCTCAGATTACAGCAATCACTTTTAATTATTTGCATGTACAAACCTATATTTGGTAGTACATATTAACTTATTATAGTGAAATGAGGATCAGCTGAGGGATTATTCAGAATACTAAAATGCCCTCAGAAAACATTAGTTCTCAGACAATAAAGATACTACCAAAAAGCCACAAGAATCAAGACCCTACTGTCTATTTTAACTAAAAATATATATTTTATCTTACCGAGTTTTTTTCACTTGTTTGTTTCTAAAAAAAAAAAATAAAAATGGCACTTTTCTAGAGATATTAATTCTCATGGTGAAGTAGTATTTGAAACATAGCCTAGTCAGGCCAAAATATATCTCATAGTTCACTTCAACAAGGATAAATGGGCCCAGACCCACAAACCCAACAGAATCTTGTTGACCTAAACGAACTGAAGATTCCAGAATACTTTGTTATACCATGAAGATACTATTTTTCCTTTTTATTTTTCCCTGTGTTTCCCCATTTACTACCTATGTCTACATCCTTTGTTATTTCTCTCTTCACTCCAGCAACCCTCACCTCTTTTTAATGCATACCTGAAAGCATTGAATGCTGTTATCTCTGCTTTTTGAAAAAGAAAAACTAAGGAACAGAAATGTTAATTTCCTGGTCTCACAGGAAGTTTTAAATAAAACTTGTAATAGAAGAGCAAATAATCCATTAGTTGTCATTAAGAGTTGTTTTGTACATTACTTTAAGGTTAATTTTGGATTAGTCTTCATAATTAATATTTTCTCTAAGTTTTGTCTTAGATTACCTCTAATATTTATTAATAAGTAAATACTAAAAAATAAATTCCAGGAGTACTCTCTCATACAAGTGATATACAATTGTTCTTACTCCATTATTACCTACAGGCAAACAAAATGACAACAGTAACAACATAGCACATCTCCTATCAAAAAGAAAAATAACTGAAAATCACTTAAATAACTGAATCCCTTGGGACAGGGAACTTTGATCAGTATGAAATATTTACAGGAAGAACTTATTTCCTTTTATACTACAATATGCTCAGATTATCAGCATTATACTGCTTTAATGGTCACGGAAGTCAACCTTTTCTGGTAACATTTTTGTCAGAGCTCAAATTATTACTTATTGTTTTCCAGTGTTCCACTGAGGGGGACTGAAAACAGGGATCCATTCAACATGTAGACCATGCCAGTTAGAGAACTTGCCCTTAAACCCTCTTTACTCATAGAGCTGGTTTAAGTTGGTAGCCTCAAAAGTTTTGAAAAAGCACTGTTGTGGATAGACAGTATACACTCCTTGTGGCAAAGCAAAGATCACATAAACACCATGGTCCCACAGATAAAGAAAATATTCAGACATTCTATCAGCCTGCGTTATGCAGAGAGTGCCACAAACGTGCTCACCAGAAGATTTTATTATTACTGTAGTGACTTGGAACCTAAGCACAAGGTTTAATATTGCCCAGTCCAATTAAAAATTTTAATAGCCACTGTCTAATATGTGTAGACTGCTGGAAGATTGACTTTTAATTCATCATGCATCATTCACTCTTGTCACTGCTTAGCTAATGGCATTTACCTGGGAGCTGAACACTTCTCTGAGTCAGACTGTTTCACTGCACCACCCAACCCAGTGCATCTCTGTTACCTCTTGTCACTGAACCGCACTCCAATCAGTCTAGTCCAATCCAGCACAACCTATCCAAAGCCAGAACACTGCCTTACTGGCATCCAAGTGTCTTCTCTCTACATTTTAGACTGCCAAATACCTGCACCAATGACGTTTAAATAACCAATAACTACCCATTTGATTTTATCAATGACTGATACACTTTCTGAGGAAAAAGTATGTTGGAGTCTTTTCTTACCTTTCATAGCCATTTCACCACTAGAGTGGAAGTATTGGGAGGCAAAACTGTGTAGAAATGGTTAACTCTTGTAGTTAAGTACTGCTTTCAACTTAAGTCTATGTCACTACATAAAAAATAGACGCCAAGAAGAATTAAATATATCTTACCAAGAACGTGGAAAATTATTACAGATCACTTGCTTTTAACTGGGAAAAAAAAAAAAGAAACTGAGTTTCTATTAAGACTTGTACGAGGAATGCTTCCTTTCCTCAAAGTTTTTGTTGTTAATAGCACAACATCATTTCCACTAGAAGAAAAATACCACCAGGTGGTTTTTACTCTCACACGAATAAGTATTGTTGTCACAGTTGCAGCCAATAACTGGGTCACAGATACTCTCTGTTATCCCTCCACTACTCTCCTGGGGTAGGACAAAAGGGTAATAAGGAAGAGAGACTTTAAGGTTGGAAAAAACCCCCTACAATAGGTTTAATGAAATAGGAAAAAGAAACAAAACAAAAAACCCAAAATAATAATGAAGATGGTGAATTATATACAAATATGTAAATATACTTGAAGATATAAATGAATACACAAATATGGAGCCCATACATCGGAGATGGTAATTGCATCCTGACTGAAAAAGTCCCAAACTGTACTCAGTAGCAGATGAGGATGCCTAAACCCAGAGTCCCAGCAACAGTTCACAAAACCAACTTGGAGCAGCCATGCCAGTCCTGCTTGAGGAGACAGGGGAAGGTGACCTGTCTCAGTGCACAACGTTCTTCACCAGCAAAAAAATAGGAAGCAGGAACACCAGCAGCACAGCAAGAGATGACAAACAAGAAAACCACAGTCCTGCTAGCACAGAGCCACAGAAACGAGAAGAGAGTGCTCTTAGGAGATATTTTTATACGGAGCACCATGGGAAGGAATATTGTGATTGGTCCATTTGGGTCACCTGGCCCATCCTTTCCTCCTCATAATCACAGCTGCTCCCTCCCTTCCCTCTCATTGTAACTGCCACATAAAATTGCTGCAGTAGCTGGGGGTGTCCTGGAAGGCCCCAGGTTAGTATAGCCATAGAAAATTTTTATCTTGTTACTCTCAAATCAGGACAATTGTCAAAGACTGACAGAAGTGTGTGATTTCTTTTTGTTTTGGTAGCTGTGAACCTTTTTATTTTCTGAGGTGAGGTTTTGGTAGGACAGAAGGAACAAGATAAAGGTAAAAAACAAAGGGCAAAAATAACTGAAAGGAAAGAAATAAAAAGCCTGTGAAAACTCAGAAAAGAAACACATAGATGGATGCTGTTGTAAAGAGCCTGAAGGAGAGAATAATACAGAGCTGGATCAAGCAACAATTCAATACATGGGAAAGAATGTCCAGATTAAAAACTCTGAAAGTTACCTGGCACTGAAGGCATCATCTCCTTTATAGCCATCATACTTTGCTCATATCAGATTAATTTCTAGGTATTATAGCAATTGTTTTCTTTCTTCTCTGATTTAATGTCTGAGGAGATTTTGTTACTTTTCCTCTTTTTCCTACCATGACTAGGAGTACAGTTACTGTTGCAGTGTTCTAAGTAGTTGCTAAAGAGGAAGCAAAATGAACTTTGAAGCTATACAATGATATTTGTTCAGTCCTATGTTATATAACAGCTCAGTTCACCATCAAAACTCTCTTTTCCTCAGAACATCCCGGGGATTTCCCAATCCAATATTTGCAGAACCAGATGTTGCTTGTCTGATGAGACTGTATATGACAACATCTAGGAAAGTACAGCTTACCTGTGGTAAATATTTGTTTTAGCAACAAATTCTCCTTCCCTTGTTAGTAATTTGGATGAATGTTTGTTTTTTTTTTCCCCAGCATAGACATGTGGTCATGCACACGCGTGTGTTTCATTCAACCTGTTCAGTACATGGAAGTCCTAGATACTGTACTCAGAGAAGCAGAGCTCTGAAGGTACCTGTATCATTTCTGCTATTACGTGTCTCATTATATCTGTTCCTGTTTAGGAATAGCTTACCCTGGAGTAGAACTAAATGATTCTATTACAAATAAAATGTGCATTAATGTAAGATACCCATGAGGTCTCATTGAAAATGTGATAAGTAATACACTAACAAAAGAAAACTACTTATATTTTTAATGAATAAAACAAAATCTATTTTAGGAAAATTGATAATATTTTCCTGCTGTGGTATAATGTGAAGTACTCAGTAAATTTTTCACTTAATATACTATGCTACAGTAACTATACAGTTCTGATTAAAACCAAACAGGGACCAAATTACAAATGCATTAATGATAATTTTCTCTTCATGAAATCCAATGACATTTTTTAGTTCCCTAAGGATGTCCCAGAATACATCAGAACTCCCTAGAAACTGTAGAGAGGATACATTCTGTGTAATTTTTTTAACAAATTAGTACTTACTAAAAATGATATGAATGAAACAAAGAATTAGAATTTAGGAAAATAGTACTTACTAAATTGGATGTAAAATGGGAGGGAGCTGGGGAGGAAACAACCCCAGGATACATTTTCTGTCACTTCCTTCAACACATACATTCTGGATCAATTAAAATGATAATATCTGTTCACAAATGGATGTTAATTAACTGTTCTCTCTCAAGCTTGAGGTACTTTGACAGGAGACGGCATGACTGATCAACTGTTGGCCAGGTTGTGCATTCAACTACTGGTATTTTCTCAGCTGAGAAGGAAAACAAAGAAAGATTGTCTTGATACAACTCCTTTGCACTGACTATTCAGTGTTCACTAACATCATTACCAGGGAATAAAAGGTAAATTCAGAGAATGAAAAGTATTACTTCAAGCCCAAACCTTTGAGGTGCTGGCAACTCCAGCTCCCTTCCTAGACTCCTAAGATAGGAAGAGCTCCAAACAGAGCACAAAGCAAGGTCAGCAGTTAAATGAAACATCTGAGCAAGATCTTGAGAAGTAGGATAGTATAAGGGACAATTACAGTCTCATCAATTCAAGATAACCTGAGGTTATACTTACTATACCCTACAAAATGAGCTGAAAGACTGATGACTCACATCAGCATACACAAAGTCCTATTTTAAAATGGTTGCCTTTACTGCTGTGGCAGCTGCTTTATAGACTATTGCATCATTAGATGGATCAGTATTCTTTTGATGCTATGGAAAACCTGACATACACTCATAATGGGAGGCTGACCAAGAAGAAATTGAATACAGAACTCATTTAGGTAACTGCTTTTATTCTTTAAGGACTTCACTGTGATCCAGTTAATTTCCAGTGAGGTAAGGGAGTATAATGAACTGTTACTCTTCTGTTTGAGTTGTTCCCTGCTATGAGTATAAAAGAGAATGGAGAATGTAGATGCAGTGAGTCCATTGCTTTCTCCACTACATAGGCAATCAGGAAACAGGCAAAGTCATTGAGAAAAGGTAGCAAGGAGAGGAAATTTTTTAATGAAAGAAGAAGCCTTTTTAAGACCAAACAGTCTTAAAAAAAACTCAAATCAAAGTGGTAATGCAAGTAGAAAAAAGAAACTGTTCTCAGTGTTCACTGGCAACATGCAGAAGAAGCAGGCTTAAATTGCTGTCCAGGAGTTTTAAGACAGACTTAAGGAATACTGCTTTTGTAAAGGATATTCCTATGTACAGATATGTTGGAGTTCCTTAAAGAAGTAAACAAGTGCATAATAGGAGAAAATTTGGTGATATTTGTCAACTTAAATTACCACAGGGCACTTAGGAAAATCTTTAAAAAATGCTAAGCTGTTGCAAGATAAGGGAAAGGACCTTGAATAAATCACAGAATCACAGA
>VZRW01010747.1:0-43168 GCA_013398125.1 Aegotheles bennettii
TCTGTGATTCTGTGATCAGATCATAAGCATAACTTTTTTACTAAAAAAGTGGTCCACTGGTTTTGAAGGCATGACTAAGAGAGTAGCAAATGTGGTTCTTTATGTTTTAAAAAGAAGCTGTCATTGCAAATATAAACCATGAAATTTCTTAATTTCTTTCCTCTGTGAATTCCAAAGAAGCTGATCAACATGATAAAGCGATTTAGTTTAGGTAGGTGTACTAGCTAAATGCTTATTTTCCTTTCTCTTTTTATTTAAATTGGTCTTGGTTGACAAATAATTTCTTCTTTTTTATCAGAGTACATACCTAGATGACATTTCAAAATGTTATAAAAGAAATGAAATGATTTATAAAAAATCCAAAGCAAAGCTTGTCCATCAAACAGTCAACAACTAAATCTACCCAGAGACAACAATTTGAAAGGAAATCTATAAAATGAGATGTGTGGACATAGTTTCAGGTTTTGGTCGAAAGTCAATCTATAAACTTAGTGGAGCAATTTAAACAGGAAAATCAAATTCAGCTGAAATAAATACTGAGTACTGTCAGTACCCTTTAAATTAGTCACTGATTTTGGATTTAGATCTAGTTTTACTTTTTTGGGTTTTATACTTTTATTCAGAAGTAACTACTTTTCCATGAATTATTTCTCTGCATTCCTATGTATCCTCCATTATAAACCCCATATTGATAAATGATGAAAGAAACAATTTTAATTGCCACAGCAGTCAACACCCATGTTCTACCTGGTCCACTAGAGTGCAGCTAAAAACTAAGGCTAAGACTGTTTCAGTTTTCAGCTTGAATAGGATGTTATTCTGAGGTTCATGAGAGTTACGTCATTCCCAAATCTGCAGGGTCTTTAAGAAGCAGAGGGAAAAGTCAGTAGTTCCTTTTAATTTAGGAGATCACTGAAAGAACTACTTAAAATATTCCCTTTCCTGATACTATGACACAAATGTCATTTGTTGAGATGACTTCTATGCTGCCAGTAAAAACAAGGCCAGAAAGTGAGTTAGACATCAGATTACTAATTGTCCAGAGGGTTTGTTCTCCTGTAATGTAGTAGTTTTGGTGCAGGTTGATGCAATCTCTGGACAATACTAGGTATAGTTTGAGGGACACAAAGGATCAGGCAGTACTTCCAGTAGGCACCAGAAGCTGCACTAGGTTTGGATTCCTCCACCCTACAGAGTTCTCCAGCACTACCCCAGGAGGCTTAGCACCACCAAACACCCATGCACACTTCAGCCATGGTCTGGGTTAATACAATACCCAACTTTACTGCAACAGAATCCTAACATGATTTCAGTGACTGTGAGGTAAAAACAAAATAAAACAAAGTAACTCCCTTCCTGTCTGAGAAAGTCAGATCTTACATCTTAGGTTTGGAAGGACCCAATAAAAAGCCTGGAGAAAAATGTGACACATGTAGCATATATAATTTGGCATCAGAGTCAGAGAACATTAATGATGTGTTCATTAACCAGAAATCAAAAGGAGTTCCATGAGATAAAGTATCTAAATAAATTTCTGAAAGCTGGAAGGAATATCAGGGAATTTATGAGGGTATAAACACAATGTAGATTATATTCTATGTAAAAAAGTATTTTCGTTCTGGAAGAAGGCAGCTTTTTGTCCCAGAGAAGTGAACCAGAGATCATCCATTCTTTAGATGCAATACTCAAGAAAGAACATGGAGAATCCCTGTTAAAATACTTCCCACACACTCATTAGTCTTTGTATCTTCAGTGAATATGATCTTATTTGTGGACAGATCAGAAGGCCAAAAAGATGGGAGGGGAGAGAAGTGTGGAAAGAAGGCTCAGTGTAAGGGCACGTCCCCTTATTGCACCTAAACAGATCCACTCTCGGTTACCTGAGTCATGATATCACAGAAGTTGAATGATTCCATTGCTCTTAGTCTCCTCCTGATCCAAACCACCATTTCAGTGGCCCTTCACTGGACTTGCCCAGTGTGTCCATGTCTTTTTTACTGGAGAGCCCAGAATCCAGCACACTAGATGTGTTTCACCAGTGCTGAGTAGAGGGGAAGGATCACCTCCCTCAGCCTGCTGGCAACACTTCCCCCCTCATGCAAACCAGGATGCTGTTGGCCTTGTCGTGCAATGACGTGATATAGTTAGGGGCTGATGGGATCTAATGAGAAAGGCACTTTTACTTGGACGAGCTAAACCAATTGTACAACAGTTGTTCTTATTCAATGAATAAGATTTCCAAAAATATTACTCCATAAAGTATATTCTTCTTTCATTAATAATATTAATACTAATAGCTAGAAAATACTATAAATCAGACAGAAAAGATCTTGCTGTATCTTAGAGAAATCACAATATCTCAATTTCTGAGAGATGTTAAACATACACAATTCTCCAGGTAACTATGGAGATCTTGAAAAATATTCTTCCATTCCATAATCAAAATAATTTAAAAAACCCACACAACATCAAATTTTCTACACGTTAATGAGAAACTTCTGTTTTTTTCTCCAAGTCCATTGGTGATTGTAGTAAAAATAAACCAAGTTCCTTGGAATCTGATAATTCTTTGTAAACCACTGAAGTTTGAACACATTGTAAAGGCTTCAGGAAAGTCACTTTATGAACCTTCAGTAACTCAATATCTAATGCAAAGTATCTGGTGACAATGCTGTAATTAGAGGGCTGTAATTTTTATTATTATAATATGAACATTTAGAGAAGAAGAATATTTAGGGAAATAAAATCAGCCTAAGGGATAGTACCAGTGGCACCTGAAATATGTAAGTGCTTGTCTGTATATAAATTATGAAATTAAAGCAAAATCAATATGCAGTTCTGGATGTTAGCTTTTTGACTTCAAAAAGCAGTAGCAGCACAGCACCTGTGTTCCTTCAGACTGGAGGCTGCTAAGGCTGCTAGCTAGATATGCCTAAAAACCCGTGGTCATCCCAAACCACATGTCCACTTTGCAGAAGCAGTGGGAGCCACAGCTGCTCTTGCAGCACTGAAAGCACTGGCAGCCAAGTAAGCTGGCAAACCTGACCAGAGACCTGTAAAAGAAGACATACAAATGACATGATAAATGAGATATGGTAAGGTACCATATCTCCATATAGTAAGGCATCATATACTATAGGTATACAGACAAGAACATTCATCTGGGCAGCAAGTTGCTTTCAAGTCATACCAAGTTATTTTGGAAACTGGAATACATAGGGTAAAATTCATATTTCCGAAGTGGAGTGTTGCTTTAAGTTCTAACTAAATTAGTACTGTTCCAGACTTACATTTGCTGTGTGTCACCTGCGTTTATAAGCAACTGCTTATTTTTCCCACACTTTTTTTAAAGTCTTTTACAGTTTTACTCTGTCCTGTGTTTGCAGGATGCCTCTGCAAACTAAGCACTGCCACAAGATAAATAGTGAACCCTAGGAATAATAAATGAAAAGTGACAAGTTGGTGTGGTAATTATGTTGTATATGCAAAGCCACCATTCCAGACTAGCTCACATATATTCACACAGTCCTCAGGGATCTGATGTCTTGCAGATGAAAGCTTTTCTCAGTAGGAAAGAACCTTTTTTGTTTACCCCATTTCATTGATGTTGCAGGTCTCGCTGGTAACTTGGTAACATCAAACAGTGCAAGAACAGAGTGGTCACACAAGCATCAGAATAAAAATGGAAAGAAAATAAAACTGTATTAGGGAGTATATAGAAAGGTTTGTGCTTGCAGAGACATTTGAAATTCTCAGCTTCAGTGAATAGGAAATCCTNAATTGTTCAGAAATTCATTAAATAATGATGAAGATAACAATAATAGTTAGTATTTCACTGATTAGCACATTCCCAGAAAATAAATAGATGCTACTGTTTTGGGGGTGGGGTTTAACTAAGACAGCAAATCCACCAGCACCAAACTTGTGACTCCAGTTAACTGGGTGCATTCATATAAAAAGCAACACTTACAGAGAATCCAGTAATTTTGAAGCCTTTTACATCACATATAAATAGGAGACACTCTTTTAGGTCTCATAACAGTGTGTTAAACCAATGACCCAAAACGGGAAAGGGATTGTTCACACAGATTGTTCCTATGCCCTACACTAAACTCCCCTTAGTGGCCAGATGTTGGATGAGCTGGCTTAGCCCAGTATGGCAGTCCTTAGATATTCCAGTTTGCAACCATAATTAGAACATAGAACAAAAGAGACATTGCTCTGTGCACAAGTTTGTTCATCATTTTCTTCACCACTCCTATAATCTCAGCTACATCTCCAAAACAAAACATCAGCCTTTGATCTTTACATGTCTTCTCCCAGTGCTATGACAAAAAAATGTGATCCATTGTGCTTATCTTCTTCATCTAGCACATTGACCATAGCAACCATCTTGAAGAAGTACCTTAAATTTGATGAATTTACATAATAACCAAACAAGCTTTGTTCCATAATGTAGGTGCTATGAATATTATCTTGGCTTTGCTTTAATGTGTGAAAAAGTTATCTCTCAATACAATATCCTCAGTGTGCTTCAAAAAATGCAAGTCTGTTTCTAGGCTAGCATACCATCAGATTTTTAAAAGTATATATTATTTCACAGCTAAGTCTTTTGTTTCTGTTAACTAAAAGTAACTTCATTGTTCAAGTTTCTTAGATCTCAAGTAACAACACATGTATATTATTAATACGTGGTCAAAGTAAGTAAGACAGTTGAAACTTCATTTGCAAAGTAAGTCGATCATCCTCAAAATAGGTATTTATTGCATATAAGAAGAGAGGCAAAATACTTTCTCTGTTGAAGTCAATGGAAAAATGGAATTACTAGGAAAATTTCCTATGTACCTTTATAGACCTAGCAAGAGGCTGGTTTTTCCTCAAGTGATCTCTACAAAGCTATGTCCTGGTAATATTTGAAGCTACATGAGATGGGATTTCAGGGCCTGGATAAAGTAGAGTGCTACTCGAGCAATGTTTTATACTACATTTAAGTCTTTGGAAGGATCCAAATTTTTCAAACAGGTATAATTTTTACAAATTCTTTTGAGTAGTATCTTTGTTTAGCTAAATCTGTTGTACAGAATTGCTAGGATTTGAAGCTAAGAGCAAGCTTAACTCTGTCTTCAGCAAAGGCTATGTGTTTTGTTTCAGCTTGCACACTTGAACAGAAGACAAATAGTCTCTGCAATTGCATTTTAAGAGATCTTAAGCAATTTAAAGCTCCTAGGAGAGGTTGTGCTGACAGTCTCTGAGCATGCAGCATCTCTCAATTGAGTCACAGCACAGTTAGGGAGGATGCCAATGCCCGCTAACTGTCTACCATTTTTCCAATCCTAAGGAACACAAGGTTTTATTTCTGTTATGGGAAATAATCTTTGCAAGATTTACTCAAAGGAGACAGTTAGAGTATTGCCAGAAGATTAGAAGAAGAGAGAGACTCAAAAGATAGGCCGAACAGCCTTTCCCTTAGAAAGAATTGCTCTCGTCCCTGGGATGTGCCTATCCATACTTGGCAAAGGTACTGTCAAGTCTTAACTTGGTTTCATTGCCTTAAAATGGTCCCCAAGGACAGCTCCCATTAAAGCACTTTTTGAAGAATAAAAGCCTTGCTTTGAAAGCAGTGCCACCTACACAGGCTTGAAATAAAGAAGCCTAATGGCTCTTCAGGGCTTGGGAATTTTATTAACACCTTTCCTTCATGTAAGAAAAGTAGTATTTTTTTTCAGCACTTTTCTACAATATTTACTGGAAAAGCAAACCATTAAGCAAGGTCAGTGATCCTATTGGTGAATTTCAAGAGACAAGTGAGTGGGTTGTGTGATGTTAAATGCCTGATGCAAGGAGTTTGTTCATTTATTTAATATGATATAAGTCCAGGCTACATCTTATAGTGTTTTGGAGAGAAATGTAAACCCCCAAAAAACCATAGAATGAAAAGTCCTAGAAGTGAGACAAATCAGTTCTCCAAATGTTTTATCATATTAATCTCATATATAAAGAAAAATTTGAAATAACCACATGCAAAAACAAAAGTAAATGGGTCTTCATTAGTGAGAACATTCTAATTTTTGAAATGAACAGGACAACAGGTTATACAATTTGCCACCTCAGTAAGGGAAACAAAATGAACATTTGTGAACACAAAACCAAAAATGTTTTGAACACAAAATTAAGCTCATAAATTTTAGTCTTTGCCAGTCTCATTCCAGTCAACAAAAGTGTATTTCACTGCATTCAAATTTTTCAAAGCATAAATCTTTAAGAAAATGCGTTGTGATATTCCAAACCAAACCAAGCATTCAGCATTGCCATATGCAGTAAAAAACACACTGAAACATGAAGCTAAGACCATATGTGGACTTTTTTCATCTTTATTTTAACCCCATTTTAAGGTTTTCCCTAAAAAACTCTTTTCTACTTACTAGCCTTGATAAACCTCTCCCTGAAAATTCCCAATGCTGTTCCTCTGTGAGCTGAGTCTGGCTGGGGTGGAGTTAATTTACTTCATAGCAGTCCATACGGTGCTGTGGTTTAGATTGGGACCAGAGCAGTGTTGATGACACACTGATGTTTTAGCTGTTGTAGGCTGGGGGTGCACAAGTGGTTGGCAGGGGACACAGCCAGGATAGCTGACCCAAACAGAGCAAAGAGATATTCCATCTCGTATAGCATTTTGCTCAGCAATTCAGCCCAGGGAAGTAGTCATTGCTCTGAGACTGGCTGAGAATCAGTCTTCTGGTGGGAGCTGGTGAGTGACAGCCTTTGCATTCTTCCTTTTTTTTTTTTTTTCCTTCATTTATCAAACTGTTTTTCTCTAAACCCATGAATTTTTTCCTCACTTTGGCCTGTGATTCTTTCTCCCATCCTGCTGTGGGGGAGTGAGTGGAGGTTTAGCTGCCAGCTGAGGTCAACCCACCACACTATTTTCGTCTCTAATGAGGATGTCTTTATCAGAGCTTTATCAGAGCTTCCTATGGCTTCTCAGGAGAGCACAGAAGGTTGAACTTGGTCGCCCTAAAACAAAGAGACAGGAAAACAAAAGCTGGGGTAGCCAAAGGGAGCAGGAGAGACCTGAGAGATCCAGCCTTCTGCTCCTGTTTTTTCCAGACATCCGCAAGGAGGCAGGCACAGCAACTGCTGCTTCCGTTGGAAGGGTGTGCTCCCACACTGTGACCCCATCCTCCTCCAATAATAACCTATTTTGCACACACTCTCACCCATTCCTTTGCAAGGATGGCAGCAGCCAGCCTGGCTTCCCCAGGTTTAGAAATGGGAGAATTAGGCAGCAGTGCCTCTGCTATGCTGCTGCCCCAGCAGCCTGTTCTCCTAGGGAGCAGCGTGTTTTGCCTGGGCTCAGAGCCAGCCTTGAACTTCAGGATGCTTTTAGAAGGTGGAGTTATCTTCCACTGCCTGCAGGGTGCCATTGACCTGGGAGTAAACATGGTGCATCGCTAGCCCCTTTCTGTAAACACTGTAACAGAAATAACACCAGTGCTTCCTGACATTCAGGGATTCCCCCCTTCAAAGAGCATGTTCTGTTATGAAAAATGAGTAAATACCTGTCTAGTCTTTGTAACTGCATGAGTCTCTCTTGACATGTAACTCATTAGCAACAGACAATCTGGCAATTTTATGAACTCTTAAGGCTTTGAAATCTTTTTGTATTTCACCTTGGAACAACACCCATATCTTTTTGGTTTCAAAAATGGCACGCTATCAAACCCATCTTTTTTAGATCAATAATACTAGGTTTTCATTTCAGATCTCTATTCCTATCTGACATCAGAAGTGACTGGAGTGTTCTGTATCTCATAAACCTTTCTATTGAAAAAATTTTCTCAAAATCAATACCTCATTGTAAAAATGTCTTTCCAAACACTCCTGTATTTTCCTGGATATTCTTAAAGTAATAGAAAAAAAGTTAAAGAGTTTCTTTTATTTGAACTGATAGATGAATATTTCAGCCCTGGTAATATGCTTTAATAGAGTTGTTTTGATAGCTACCTGAGGTACTAGTGAAATGCTGTCTGAAGGGTAGAGTTTGTACTTCTGCTTAAATTATTCCTGAAAATGGGGTGTCACTGCAGGTGCTCTACACCAGTGAGGCAAAAGAGAAAGAAGCAGGACAATAGTTCCCAAAAATTAGAAACAAGATGTGAAAAATTCACAGTGGTCTGGTAAGTCAGGGAGAAGAACAAGACTAAAACCATCCAGGTGGCTGCATTTAAAACAAACAACAGCTCACAATGTAGACTGACATTCGACTGACACGTGGAGAGAAGAGCTAAAGTACAGATAAAGTAACTGAGACAACAACATTCCAATGCAATTTTAGCTGGAATGAGCAAGTGATTGCAAATGCCAGTGATTGATGAATTAATTCTTGAGACAGCCAGAAACACTCAGAAAGACTGAAGGAATTCAAAGGCAGAGTTACTAATGAGATTACTGGAGCAAGCAGGATAATGACGTTCAGCAATGTGGTTATATTCCTGGTATTTCTAGTGGCAGACTTTGACCGATCAGGCATACCTATATACAGTAACACAGAGGAACATTTCTTGTAATTTTTATATCACCACCTACAGATGATGCTCTGTATATTTATAACAAGATTCTCCAGCCCTTGCTGTTCTCTTTTTCATCCTCCCACTTCTTTTATTCAAGTAAGAAGAGAGAGACAGGCTGAAAGATACATGAAAAAGATCACAGAATGCAAGAATTTAAAAGTGCCTCCTGTGCATTTTGTAAATGTGACTGGCAGGCTATTCACCAATTAAGCCACTGGATTTTTAATGGCAAACTCCTGGTCTAGAAACTGCAGACAGAGGTGACCATAAATTCCTGACACACACTCACTTCCCCTATACTCAGAGCATAGGGTCTGATTGATTCAGCAACCTTTGAAGTGAGAAGCGCTTGTTCATGTTTGGACCAAACATTGCCAGTGTTTGTGTCTGCTTGGCCTGTTGGTGCTCAGTATCCTACAGTCCTGGTCCCCAAACACATGCCCTCCTCAGCTGTTGCTTAACTCCAAACCAAAATGATATAGGCCATTCCCCTAGTTCTCTAGGGAAGGAAGCCCAGGGAAGTGCAGAGATGGGGAGGTGATCTGTGGTGTACACCAGTAAGTCCCATGTTGTGGGCAGCTGGAGCATAGGTCTGTGGGGAGCACTGGGGATTGTATTTACTCTGCAGCATAGCAACTCTTTGCTGCACCCTTTCTACGCATGTCACCAGTGACTCACCTCCTCCTTTCCATGCCTCAGCCATGCCAGCAGAGGGGAATACAATAGCCTGGTGGAGTGGATTGAAGGAACAGAAGAAAACCTTTGCTGACATACAGGAACTTCAGCTGCTCATGCTCTCCAGGCCCCCCAGCTGGAGCGGACAGTCACGTGAATGGTCCTTGTTCTCCCCAGATATGTTACATGTCTTGTTGGGTTTTTTTATTTTCTGTCCTCTTTTTTACCCATCCCTGTCCTTCCTCCCTTAGTTTGGGTGTAACAGATTGTATTGGGTCTACGTGGCTCACATGGCTTGACTCATGAATCTTTCATCATATTTCCTTCTCCCCCTCCCCCCCCCCCCCCGCCCATGTCCAGTTGAGGAGAGGGAGCAGCTTGGTGCATATCTGGCTGTCAGACAAGGTCAACCCAACACATAGATGTAGTTTTGTATGGCTGCAGATCTGGCTAGTCATCATTTTGGAATGTTTTTATGTTAGATAAAGTCTAACACAAGCAAGGTGAGTACTTCCACTCCTCTTGAATCCTCATGGAGGTGCAATTGGTTAAGAAAAATAGCATTTTGAACATTTTAACATTAGGGAAAAAAGGTGAGTCACTTCAGATAGATAGATACCTGTGTTCTGAAGAATTGCACGCCTTCAGAAACATGTCTGCCCCAGCATCTTTAGTGGTTTAATCTATACACTCTCCCACCTCTTCAGCATTCCCAAGTCCCTGTGTTCAGTACATGGAAAACTTAGGTGCCTGAACCAGTGGTGCAAATGACACTCCTGAAGCTGCTCTACACCCAGGGCTGGCACCAGGCCACAAACAGCTGCAGCGCTGAGTGTTGCAACATATAAATCTCCCTTTGAAACCTGTCCCTGGTCTCATGGTATGATAATTCACTTCCTCTGAATTTCATCTCATCTAAAAATTCACTTTATTCTTGCAGATCCTGAGAGACCTCTTGCTCTAAACTGGTGTATTTTCACAAAAGGTTTCAGGCTTGAAGAAACTACATTTTATGAGGTAAAACAGTTTTGCTGAAAAATTTACAATCCACGCATGACAATGATTTATTCTTTCCTTCTACTTGCCTCATTCACTAGAAAAAATAGAAACCAGTTGGAAAGAGCTGGATGCCTTTTTTGTGAGAAAACCACTTAAGAGCTTCCTACGACCAGAAAGAGAAAGCATGAGATTGAAGAAAGTGTGCTGCCTTTCTCACCTCCTCTGTAATACGCAAGACTGGACTCATGTTGTCACCTACCAGCGCAATTTGGCGCTGATTTCCATGTTGTTAATGCTATTTGTCTTACAAGCCCTGTGCTCATGTCTGTTTATGGGAGGTGAGTTTGCACAAATCTCAAGCAGAATGAAAGCACTGTTAACACGAATATGATTAAAATTATCATCAAATTCAAAAGCATTGTTCTGTTTGTGGGTCAGGAGCCACATTAGTTTTCCACCCTCTCAAAGACCCATTTGCACTACTTTCTTCTTCCTGATCTATGGAATCCATGCAGCTGCACTTCTGTGAATTCTTGTGGGTTATCTGAGCAGGTCTTCCTTTGTGCTTGGGACATCAGCTCAAGCTGTTTAAATTTAGAAGCAGAACATTCTACCAACAATAACTTTAATTGAATTAAATAGTAGTTATGAGCAGCCACATACTTATGAAGAAAGTTCTTCCCTGTCACCTAGATGAATAGCACTGGAGAATTATTCTAAAATTTCAAGAAACTTGTCGAGTCTTGTTCATTTCAATCAATTAACTTAGGTCCCTGTTAACAGTAGTTTCAGTTGATAAATTACTGCAGCTTTGAGACTACAGCAAAGGCTATATCTATCTTTTATTTTTACATTATTTGAATTAATTGGTCTTTTACAGGTTATACAACTGCACTCCAAGGAATTCTCCAGTTGGGCAGTTTGATGGCATATCTGACTTCCAGATCTACTAAAATAATTCAGATTATTAATACCAGTATTTAGCTAGGCATCATAGTCAGCTGAGATGTAAAAAACTCAAAAACACTGACATGTCACATACACAATGAAGAGAGAGAAAAGCAGCCAAAAATATTAGATGTCTATTGTTCATATGCTAATGCAGTATAGATATGAAGATTATTATGAATAATGCTATTCATTCTTATATTCCTCGCTAAGTATAGCATCATTATTTCCTGAAATTTCTTTAGAATAAATGTGAGGAAAAACTTTAATGAATTCTCCTTAGAAGTCAGTTTTGGTGGCAGCTACTGTTCAAAAAATGTAGCAGGTATTTTTCTCCAACATAAAGACAAGGAACTGAATGATTCATAGGAGAAAAATCATGAATTCCCCTGTATTTCATAGAGATACCTTCTACATATTCTAGAGCTATCATAGAGCACAGTCAGCTCTTAAAATACACATACTTTAGAACATTTATTCTTGCAATTTCTAAAACAAATACACACTGCCCTCTCTCTGGATCTTCTTTAGTATTTTGCATAATTCTGTTATATGAGCTTTGATCATAAATATAGATGCCTGAGTACTTTGTGGACAAGTTAGTCAATTGAAATGGCAATTAATTTGCCACAATATTTTTAACATATTTTCTGACATACAGAAAATAAAAATCCACATTTTGATATTTTAAACCAGAACACCCTTAAAATGCCTAAATAAGTGACAATTTCAAGACATATGACTGGATTTTGAAGGCAAAACCAAACAGCATCAGCAGCAAGCTGCAATATTCCATATCCCTGCTCAAGTATTTCTATGCCTACTGCAGTCTTATTTTTTCTGATAAATTTTACTTACACATTTTCAATTATTAAAAAAAAGAGACAACACAAGAAAGGGAACACGGAGATACCTGCATAATTTTTATTTGGTGGCTAACCAGAGACCCAAGTAAGAGAAAACATTCTTCTCCGTCTTAACTTTGCTGTTATATCTCTACATAAACCTTCTATATACTCACATATGGCACTATCCTGCAAGATGGCAGGTGCTCTGTGTGAGATTCACTGTTTTCTGAATGTTGAGTGGGAGCTGAGAAGTGGTTTGGACTGTGTTACACTATGATGAGAAGCTGAGCAAGAAATGTTTATTTTCATGTTTACAGTTCTGACAATTGAAGAGGAAAAAAGGTAAATATGCAGGGAGGGTTAATTAAATGAAAATTCCTTCAATTATTTGACCCCTTTGGGAGGAGATACTGTTATGAGTATCCCTCATAACAATTCAGAGTGCTTAAAATAGAGGCAATGGGTAAGCTTTTTTTTGTTATGTTTTTTTTTGTTTTTCAGAAATCCCCTTCCAGGAGGCTCTTACAGAAGATCCAAGAGATTTAATAAGAAAAGTTCAGACAGTTTGTCCAGCTGAAAAGATCAAGTACTTTGGGAAGAATTAGTGCCAGCAAGAGAAAGAAGAGGAAAAAACCCCCAGCTGACTAAGAAACATTTTCTCTTCTGTACTTTCCTAGTCTTTGATATCAAAGCAAGAATTACACTTTGAGTAAGATGAAAACATGTTCTTGATGTTCTGGTATCCCTGGCAAGAATCGGCCCCAGCTCAGAGACAGCAGTACAGGAGCCCAATTGAGTAAACTTCATGATGCTGAAGCATAGAGCAGGTGCCAGCAGGTTAGAAAGCTTCATGGGAATAACGTTTTCTTGTTCAGCCACCAAAAAGAAAATTATTGCTAACAAGCGAACAGTTGTTGTTCTATTTAAATTATCCTGGTAAAATCATCTTCTCTGACACCTATACCCTATACTATGTCTAAACAACACATGAGCAGGCAATGTGCCATCCAGTAAGTTAAGCAAGACAGCTGTAAGTGCAGGCAGCTTGCAGATGATTCATTTTTATGATACGTGATAATGAGCAGTGTTCTTTCTAGAAGTGTAACGTTTCCTCTTGACCTTGTTCAGTGGGCATTAATATAAGTCTCAAGATAAAAATCCCCATTTAAAGCTTGTTCTGTAAGCTAGGGTACTATGGCTAGTGAAAGAGTTACATGGGATTCTTTGGGACTTAACACACAAGTCTGTTATAACCCCCATCAGTGGGGGATACCAGATATGTTTTGACTCAGTGGGAAAGTTGAAGTGAAAGAGGCAGCTTTCACATACTTTGGATAATAAGAGTGTATGACAGCTTGAGTCTGATAGATGGTCCTAATTAAGACAGAGTTGTAACCCACCCTTCATAGAATCATAGAATGGTTTGGGTTGGAAGCGACCTTAAAGATCTAGTTCCAACCCCCCTGCCATGAGCAGGTACACCCCCCTCACTAGACCAGGTTGCTCAAAGACCCATCCAACCTGGCCTTGAACACTGCCAGGGAGGGGGCAGTCACAACATCTCTGGGCAACCTGAGTTTGGAACTGGATGATCTTTAAGGTCCCTTCCAACACAAACGTTTCTATGATTTGCTGATTCAATGTTTCCTCTGCTATCACAATGTCAGTCCAGACAAGAAACATTTCAATATTCCCATCCAGAAAATGTCCATGATCTCTTTCCACTCTGACTCTAGGGGTCCTGGGACAGAAACAGTGAGTATCTTTCATACAGGCACAGGGATAAGGCGTGGGATCAAGCAGACATGTCTCTTTGTGCATTCATGCAAGCCTAATTATAATCTGTCTAAAAAGTCTGCATCTAGTTTTGGTTATCCTTGAGCCTCTGGCTAAAAAAATCATAAAGAATATTTTCCTGGATTTGCTCAGATCTCTCTTTACTGTCTTCCCATTGCCTTTACCATGACAATGATGAAAAGAAAGATGCTCACTGAAAATAATAAAAAAAAAATTTACCTGAAACTCTTATTTCTCAAAGTAAACCTCCAAGCAGGCTGCCTTCACTCTCTAAAGTGTGCATGATGTACCAACATTTTCAATTGTTTAAGACAAGGTCAATTCTTACTAATTTTTCCAGGAAGTGTTCACTACATATTTGCCTAATTATTGCAGTTATTATCTGTAATACAACAGACTTCTTTTAGAAGATCACCTTGAAAAAGAAATGAACAAAAATAAGACACAGCATAAAACAAAATCCCTGCCAAAAGAAAAGAAGAATCTGCAGTAATGAGCAAGAACACAGGCAAAGATACAACACTTAGAACATGAACAGTTACTGATAAACAATTATTTTATTTGTGAATAAATTAATATAAGGGTTCTCTGAGCATAAAATACAGAATAATAGTCATTGTTCAATAGACACCCTGCTAAAATATTCCCAAATTATGTGAAAGTCTAAAACATTTTATCACATTCTTTTTGATCTTGATTTTGCACAAATCCAGATTTAATAGAAAACCTGTTCTTTAACCTAAACCAGTAAAAAAAATCCAAAACAATTTATCCTTGCCACCATCTCCAGGCATATCAAGGAGGCTCATTAGGAGCAGTCAACATAGTTTTACCAAAGTGAAGTCATGTTTGACCAAACTAATAGCCTTCTATGAGGACGTAACTAGGTGGATAGATGATGGTAGAGCAGTAGATGTGGTTTATCTTGATTTCAGTAAGGCATTTGACAGTATCTCCTACAGCATCCTCACAGCTAAACTGAGGAAGTGTGATCTGGAGGATCGGGTAGTGAGGTGGATTATGAACTGGATGAAAGGAAGAAATCAAAGAGTTGTGGTCAATGGGATGGAATCTGATTGGAGGACAGTGACCAGTGGAGTCCCTCAGGGGTCGGTCCTGGGACCTGTACTATTCAATATTTTTATCAACGACCTGGATGAGGGAACAGAATGTATCCTCAGCAAGTTTGCTGATGACACTAAACTGGGAAGGGTGGCTGACACACCAGAGAGTTGTGTTGCCATTCAATGAGACCTGGACAGGGTGGGGAGAAACTTAATGAAATACAACAAGGGCAAGTGTGGAGTCTTGCATCTGGGAAAGAACAACCCCATGTATCAGTATAGGTTGGGGTCTGTCCTGCTGGAGACCAGAGAAGGGAAGAGTGGTCTGGGGGTTCTGGTGGACAGAAAGATGACCGTGAGCCAGCAATGTGCCCTTGTGGACAAGAAGGCCAATGGCATCCTGGGGTGTATTAGAAGGGGGGTGGTTAGTAGGTCGAGAGAGGTTCTCCTCCCCCTCTTTTCTGCCTTGGTGAGGCCACATCTGGAGTATTGTGTCCAGTTCTGGGCCCCAACAGTTCAAGAAGGACAGGGAACTGCTTGAAAGAGTCCAGTGCAGAGCCACAGAGATGATTAAGGGAGTGGAACATCTCCCTTATGAGGAGAGGCTGAGGGCGCTGGGTCTCTTTAGTTTGGAGAAGAGGAGACTGAAGGGTGACCTCATTAATGTTTATAAATATGTAAAGGGTGAGTGTCAGGAAGATGAAGACAGGCTCTTCTCAGTGATGTCCAGTGATAAGACAAGGGGGAACAGGTGCAAGTTGGAACATAGGATGTTCTGGGTGAACATAAGGAAGAACTTTTTCACTGTCAGAGTGACAGAGCACTGGAACAGGCTGCCCAGAGAGGTTCTGGAGTCTCCTTCTCTGGAGACATTCAAAACCCGCCTGGATGCGTTCCTGTGTGAGCTGCTCTAGGTTGTCCTGCTCTGGCGGGGGTGTTGGACTAGATGATCTTTCGAGGTCGCTTCCAACCCCTAGGATTCTGTGACTCTGTGATTCTGTAATTTACAAAGGAGTACTGTATCAATCAAAATTAAATTCTAGTATTCTTTTAAATCATGTGTGATTAAGAGTTTGCCTTTTCAGCTTTGATGATAGGGATGCATGCGCTCCATATAAGTTTTAACTGAAATTTGGAACATAGGAGCAAGACTGGGGTGTAATTTTTGCACTGCATGAAGCCATTCAAAGTTTTAAAGCTTGTGAAAAGTGCAGAAAGTACGAAAAATGCCAAGCCTCTGCTATTATCTGGAAATTCATATGTATTGAGAAAGATATACCCTCTGTTCTCTCTTTATTTCCTGACTTTTACAAAATTGAGATCTAGGGATATAAATCTCTATGTTTATTTAAAAACAAAAATGTCAATAACAGAATCTGGCAAGCTATTAGTTTTTTGGGTGCATTCTAAGGGTGCAGATCCTGCAAATGCTTGTTTGAGTAATGCAGATTTCACAAGCGCTTCTACAGAAGTCAGATGCCATTAAAACCCCAACTTGTGAGCAGAACTTGTTGAGGATGACCAGAATCCTCACAGATCAGTGTTGCAGGCAGGAGCCACAATGCCAAATCACAATACAACAAATCTTAGAATAAATATGAATCAGGAATGTGTCACGACTTTGTTATCATAAAATGTTGTAAATATTTTTGTTTAACTTGGGTGAATTTTTGAAAGACAACAGGAATTTACACAGTCCTCAGTTGAAAATTGATGTGTTGCTCAAGAAGATGTTATGCTCAGAGCAAATTGGTGTTCATAGGAAATGTGAGCTATGCATTTTTAAAAGAATCATTGGCATGGTATACAAAATTGGAGGCATGTAAGCTAGAGAGGAAGAAGGACAGAAAAAGCAACTCCTCTTAGGAAGACAGAGTGAGATGAATGAAGAGGGCGAGTAAAACTATAGACAAATGCTGGAGAGCACAGGAGCTGACTCAAGTGAAGGGTTTGGGCCAGGGAATACTTAAGAGTATACTGGTTTTGCAACATTCTGGTGCATTTCTATTGAAAACTATGTTTAAAGACATAATTACAACTGAATTGAGACAAACAACAATGGCATGTTTGTGCATTAAATAAGTACTTGAATCTGTCTCACTGAGACAACCCTGCTCTGGGGAAACAGGCTTTCTGAGGAGAAGGAAATTATGCCAAATATATCTTACTTCTGTGATGTGGGTTTTGTGTTAACTGCTGGTATCACTAAACTGGATTAAAAATTAAGAACTACCCAAAGAAGATGTAAACTATCGGCAAGCCAGTGGCAAACAGAGTGGTACACAGTGTCAGCTGGAACTGGTGCACCAGAGCCATGTGCAGCTTAGCATAGGAACCCCAGTGTGACCTCTGCAGAAAAACTGATGCTAGCAATGCTAAGATAGGTTTGTGAAGCTCTGGAAACAGACTACACTAAGGGGTCAACAACTTGGCAGCTGGACTTCTCTGACTACATTTATATGGCTAAATAAAACAGGGTGAGCAGGAAGCTTGAGCACAGCATGGTTATTCATCCCTACTGCTTAACTGAGAGCACACTCTCCCCTCAGTGTCAGGTGACAGACACTCAGATACACAACTTAGACTAAGCAACTAGCATACTCCTTGGCAATCCCTGGGCCCAGTTTGATGGCCAGTGTGTGCCAAGGACTGTTGTAAAGGCAATATAGACAAGACAGATTTGGCTCCCTCCACAGACCTCCAGTGCAATCCAAACACCCCCAGATTCACACTATGAAAAAAAACACCATAAAACAATTTGATGGGCTGCACATGGCTCCAGCACTGTTTCAGAGACTTCAAACCGAAAAAAAACCAAACAAAATAATTTAATAAGCAGTGTTTGTGTCCGAGGACCACAGGAACATCATAGAGGTGCACTGTAGAGTCAGCGCAACTGCTGTGGAGTGTGGACACAGCCAGTCTGTGCCATTTCCTTGAAGGCCACCTCTGTCACTCCTTTACTTAGATTTATGAACATAACATTTGAGAGAGGAAGGGCTATGATGAACTCAGATTGGTAGCCACTCACAGTATGAGAAATGGGCCCATCCTGTTCCCACAGCTGAGGTGGTCTGGAAAGTGGAAGCTCTGTTTTCTGCTCTCTGACAGCTCCACAGAAGGATGGGTTGCTCTCATCCACAATTCTGCCAAAGCTCTGTTTATTTAAAGACATTTGTTTAACTCATCACTTGAGACTGGAAAAGGCTTTTTCACTACTGATGGTCACTCAATTTTTGGTGGCGATGTTTAAGCCAAAGAACCCTAAAGATGGACTGCAGACTTTGTTGTTGTCATATTCCTGGAAGATGGCTTACAGAGTCCTCCAGTTGACCATTGGAAATTTGAGGAAATTTGAGGTGAGTTTGGAAAAAGACTTATTTTAAGGGACATAATTATTTTATATTAGGTTTTAGGATTTATCAGAGATAGTGGTTAAAATATTAATAGGAAGATATACAAAGAATATTTGATAAAACAAGTATCAGACAAGAACTACTGATAACCAGCAGGGAGGAAGCAGTAGTTTAGTTCAGTTGCCTGTCATTTATGGCTGTAAGCTGATCTAGGGAAATTAGTTTGTTTGCCATATGCTCTTTTCCAGTCATGCACACCAAAAATGTATCAAACCTTCTGCATGCTCAATGTTATTAACAACCTCTGCTCAGCAGACGTCCAAGACTAAAGTAATAGAGACTGTCATGGATTAGGCTACAAATATATTAGCAATCATGCAATGAAACTTACTGCACTGGGGTCAGCTCACTTTCCCAGTAAAGTCACTTTCACATTTTATAGGAAATAAAAATGATATAGTATGCCAAGTATTTCACAACATCTTAACTGCAGAAAACCAAAACTGAAAAACATAAACATGGAGCAGATATTTACAGAAGGTACTTTCTTTCATATTGCAGCCCTTCCCCCTGGCAGCAGGAATGTGCATTCAGTGGACAAGTAGCACAATATACATCAGGGAAAACCTTGTCATAACTGTATGGATATATTTGTACTTCACTGAACAGTAGTTTTCCCTACAAGTGCAGTAATCTCACTTATATCAGTGGCTGAGATAGAAACGTAGAGGATTCAATATGAGACAAATATTTGCTCTAAACCAGTACATTCAACATATATCTTAGACCAGCATACCTTAAAAGAATCATAAAAATACTGTACACATCCACAATTTAAAGGTGAAAGAAACTATAAAGGTAATCTCTAAATTTGTGATGTATTAAAAAAGGTTTCCATAGGCTCTTCATTTAATTTCATATGCAATGTTTCATCATGGAATCAAAAAAGATTAGTACAATGCCAGCAAGCTGATCAATACCTCTTCCTCTCCACCTCCCCTCCAAAAAGAAAAAAAAAAAAAACAAAAGAAAATTTGGAGAGCTATTTTCCTTATGCTACACAATTGTGATCTCAAATTTGTAACATTCTGTAACTACACCAGGACATCACAGGAAGGGACTAGAAGCATGAGGAGACATATTTTCCTGGTTCCATTCCCTGATGACCTCAAGGATAGCAGTATGGAATATTTGCTAGGCAAGAGAGAAATACACTTGTCACAGTCTACCTGACAGCCCATGCCACTATAGCCCCTCAGGGTCCAATCATGGAGCTGTGCAAGCAGAAGACAAAGAATGGTCCTTCCTCTATGTACCTTAACGTTGTGAAATGAGGCTGGAGCACGTGGGAAACTGCAAGTGCAACTTTAGACTACCATGATATGGCATATTTTTGCATGATTTAGGCAACTACCTGCATGTAGATGAATGGGATTTTAAAATGCAGTGAACAGGTGTGATACCTGAGTTTCTGGATACTTAAGCTGAAATGTTTTTTAAGGGTGCTATTTCAGAAAATAGAAACCCATTGTCTTCTAAACTATGGATTCCACTGACGGACCTGCCTTTCATAAATCCATGCTGACTAGGCTGATTGCCTTGTCCTGCATGTGCCACATGATGACATTCAAGATTATCTGCTCCATGACCTTCCCTGGCAGTGAGATCAGACTGACAGGCCTGTAGTTCCCTGGGTGTCATGTTTAATGACCTCCAATCAACTGGAACCTCCCTGGTTCCACTGCTGACAGTGTCTTGGTGAGCGCTTCTGCCAGCTCCCTCAGTACCTTTGGATGCATTCCATCCGGCCCCATAGACTTGTGTGTTTAAGTGGTGTAGCAGATCACTAATAATTTCTCCTTGGATTTTGGGGGCTCCATTCTGCTCCCCATCCCTGTTTTCCAGCTCAGCAGGATTGGTACTGAGAGAACAACTGGTCTTACTACTAAAGATTGAGGCAAAGAAGGGATTAAGTATCAGCCTTTTCTTCATCCTTTGTCACTATGTTTCTCCCTGCATCTAATAGAGGATGGAGATTCTCCTTAGCTCTCCTCTTGTTGCTGATATTATTTATATAAACATTTTTATTGTCTTTTACAGCAGTAGCCAGATTAAGTTCTAGTTGGACTTTCACCCTTCTAATTTTCTCCTTGCATAGCCTAATGACATATTTGTAGCCCCCTAAGTTGCCTGCTCCTTCTTCCAAAGCCATAAACTCTCTTTCTTTTCCTGAGTTCTTGGTGCCTCAACCCTATCATCACCATCATTCAGTTCTAAACAATCAAAACACTTCCTAACACACAGGGCCACCCTTCCGCCTCTCATGCCTTGCCTATGCCTTCTGAATAGTTTATAGCCATCTATTGCACCACCCCAGTTTCATGAGTCATCCCACCATGTTTTCTTGATGGCAAATATATCACAGTTTTACTGCTGCACAATGGCTTCCAGGTCTCGAGTTTGATGGTCCCACCAGCTTTCTGAGGGGAGAAGCACTAATTCCTATGTGATCATTCTCAGGCACTTCCGTGGTTTCTAACACATCAATAACTCTTGTATCTTTGTTGCTGCATGAATCTCCACCCCCTACCTTCACTGAAGTGGCAGACTGAAGGACCTCACTAGCACACTGTCCCACAAAAATTGTCATACTGCCACCAGGCTTATCTATAGTGAGTTCGGTTTTATCCCCGTCACCCTCAAGATCTAGCTTAAAGCTCTTTCAATTAACCCTGCTAACTCCTGTGCAAAGATCCTTTTCCCCCTTTGAGACAGGTGTACCCTGTCTGTTACCAGCAGGCCTGGTGTCATGTAAACCAACTCATGATCAAAGAGTGCAAAATTCTTCTGGTGACACCAGGCTCAGAGCCAGGTATGAATTTGCTGGTTCTTCCCATTCCATCCCTCATCTTTCCCTGCAATGGGAGTGATAAAGGAGAACACTTCTGCTCCTGATCCCTTAACCAGTCATCCCAAGTCTCTTGATTTACACTTGGACTTCTTGATGCTACTTCATTGCCACTTACCTGAAAAATCAATAAAGGATAATAATTTGAGGGCCATACCAGAGCAGGAAGTTTTCTCTTCACATCTTTAATATGGTCACCAGGGAGGCAGACTTTGCTAAGAAGTGGGTTGGGTCTTGTTATAGTTTGAGGGGACAGGTAAAATCTTACGGCTTTTGCTGCAAGGACCCAAAGAGGGAGGGGTGAAGTTTAGGACCCTTTGTGAAAAGGGGTCTGGGGTATCGGGTATCAGTATTCCCTTCCATTTCCTGCCAAGCTCTATAAAGCCAGGAGGACAGGAAGTTCCTCCCTCTCTTCCCTTTCTGCTCGTTCCTGATCACCACGTGGAGCCAGCCCAGAGGAGAGGCCCAGCCTTTTGTCACCAGCTCACCTCGTGCTCTGCGGGATCTGACTGCATCGGGTGCTGGGGGGGCTTTGGACTCTTTTTTCACCATCAGCTTTTGCAGTGGAGGACTTTTCGGGAGCTTGTATCGGTGGTCGTCGGAGTCGGGTTGTATATATTTTTATATATATACTTCCCTTTCCCCCCCCCGTTACTTCCCTTCCCTGTTCCATTAAATCTGTTATAGTTTTAATTTCCAACTGCTGAGCCTTTATTCCTTATTTCCTTCCATTTCTGGAGGGGGGTGGAGGGGAGTAGCAGAAGCAAACTCTGTCTCTGAGTTGTGGCTTGCTCTGGCCGTTCTAAACCGAGACAGGTCTGCATATTGGGCTTTCTGTTCCCTCGAGAAGGGAGCCTCCTATGACAAAGACCCATCTTTTTTTCTTCACAAAAGCAGTTTTGACACAGGGTGTAGGCTGGCTGAACCTCGGTGACACCTCCAAGACAGATGAACCATCGTCCTCCTTATTATTTGTTGCCACTTGCAGAGCCTCATACCTGTTATGTGAGGGCACCAGGGCAAGCAGCACAGTCAGGAGATGTGTCTGCTGCTCCGGGCAGGAACTTGTCATCATTGCCCCCTATCCTTTATGTCACTGTGTTCAGCCAGGCAGAGAATAAGGAAACCTTCATATCATGCATCCTGCCTGCCTGTTGGGCCTGTCTCAGAGAAGGTAGGGTGTGATTCCAGAAGTCTACCTCTCTCTGGCACTCCCTGATAGTCCACAACCTACTCACTTCCTCCCGGAGCATTGTCACTAAGTGGAGGAGTTCCTCTACCTGGACACACCTCCTGCAGGTGTGCTCACTGTTGCCATGAGAGCAGGGCACACCTCACAGCCTGACACCTGGGTGGCAGCATGTTCCCACCAGAGCTCTGTCTGGAAATCTGCATCAGTCCTGGTGAGTGCAGTTTAGAGAGGCCATGGTTTTCTGATGGATGGGTACCATGGCTCCCTGGTCCAGCTGGCAATGCTTCAGTACCCTTCCTGTGCACCCTTCCTGTGTGTCCTTCCATGCAAACTGCTGCCCTGTTTGCCATGCCATGCCCTGTTTGCCCACCCTGGTCACTAGTTCTTCGTAAGAGCTTCTTTTCTGCTTGTGTGGGGGCTTGGCTGCCATTACTTCTGGCCTGGCTCAGATCTTATCAGCTGCTCTCGCATCAGCTGGGGGTCTGGGAGGCAGCCTGCATATTTAGGCTTAGGGACTGAATGGCAGATGTTATTTGACTAATACATGTTTCTGGCAATGATAGTTTGGACTAATTACACTGTAACAGTTTTAAACTGCTGTCAAAATAATACTTAAAGATTTAGTTTCTATTTCTTCCCCTCCTGAGGGAGGTAGGGAAGGAGTGTTACAGAGAGCAGCAGCAGTTACATTTCTTTATTTCGAAGACAATTTGTGTATCCCTTGAAACACAAGAAAGTGAGAAGAGATTCTTTCAAGACTCTGCTTTGTTCTCCTTCCGTGATCTCTTTCATGACTTACAAAAGGAGGTGACAGTATGCTGTAGCATGAGAGTAACAAAGAACAAGATGAAGGACTTTCTGTTGGCATGTTGCTGTACAGTCCGTGGGTGGAGCATCACAATCAGGGCTCATGTCTCACATCGCCTGCAGCAACATTCAACTCTATAGGTATGTACACGTGGAGGAATAACTCCCAGGCAAGGAAGAGAAAGTGGTAGTGATTTATGTCTTTCTTACTTACTGTGCTTCCCTCTGAGGAAATAAGTGTTTCTTCTTATTGCATAGTATTTTTCCTCATCTTCTGAAAACTACTAAGAAGAAACTAGAGATGGAGATAAGCTGGAAGAAACAATCTGAATAATGCTTTGGTGTAGAGAGATCAAATACAAAGTAGAAACACAGAATTAAACATTTTTGAGTTACAGTGGCAGCATTTTTGAGTTATTTGTGTCTGTTAACTGAATCCATACCTGCATTCTCCTAGCATGTCCCAGCCCAAGGCAAAAATGGGGCCTCCTAAAACTGGTTAACTGGGACATGTGCTAATATAGTTTAGCCATTAATGAGCCAGTTTAAGAGAACCCACACTCAATGATTACAGCAACTTAGCTCTCATCTTAACAAGGTACTATCAAAGTCTGAATGCACTTTGCTGTGTGACAATACTTACATACTCTCAAAGCATATTAACCTGGTGACCTGCTCGTTTTGAGACTGGCTATGGTTTAAATTTAGATCCTGAAGCTGGCTGAGTCTCAGAAATCCATGAGATCCTTCCTATCAGAAACTGCCTCTCTCCCTGATCTCCCTATTAGAAATAGCCTCATTTAGGAAGCATTAAATCAGTAAGGCTCAACTCCTTTTCCGGAAGACAACAGAATTAAAGCTAAGACAGTTGCTTTTAAGCTCTGTAGCTCTTAAAATAGTGTGGCAACAGCATCTTCTGTCTATGCTGTTTTGGGGACCCCACTGATGTATCAGCATGGGAGAGAAGGTATAGATCTTCTCTTAGTAGAGACAGGGAGATGGATCTTTGCTGCACAAGCAGAAATCCATATCCCTGATGCACGCTTTTTCACAGTAGCAGAGATCCGAGTTTCAAATCCTGATTAGTCTAACAGGTAACAATGAACACAGCAGTGCAACCATGTTCTCCAGCTGAGTACCTCATACTGCTTAGTATAATTTAACTGCAGGAGAAATGACAGGCAATGTTTGTCATTTCTTTTACAGATGAAACATTAAAGTACTACCTCTGAGGCTGTGTGGTGAAAAGAACTCTCCTATAGAATATGAGGCTATAAGGTCAGTTACTGTTACAAGTTATTATACATATATGCAATCACTATTTCTTTATTTTTTATATACTAAATATTTCAGATAATTGATAAATGTTTACCAAGACCGAGTACTTTCTTTTAGACTATCCAGTTTAGGAAACATGTATACTAAATTAGTAATGTCCAAATACTTTAAATATTGAAGTTACTGTGATGAGATGTCACAAGGCAGTGTCAAAAGCAGAAATATTATTGTTTAAGTGTCTCTCAAGATCACAAAAGCTTATCAAGCAAAACAAAATAAGCTTTTTGCATTACTATCACTACCATTTAAGTGGCCTGGGGTGAAAATAGTCCTTTAGGTGTAATAAAGACCTCTATGTACCATGTACAAATTATTATAGCTGCAAATAAATGGTGGAGTAAATAGAGAAAAATTATTCCTTTAATAGTATGTTCCTGGTCCCTTGTGATTTAGAAGACTTAATTGTTCTGCATGGTCTGGAAGATAAACATAGAAGTACTTATGTATTATTCTCATTTAATTATTCTGTTATTCTTGCATTACTGTAATTCAACACACATTTTTCTCCTGAAAGCTAATAGCTTACTACAGGTAGGGAATTTAATATGTGTACTTTTTGCCCTGGAAACTGTATCTTAACAAGAGAAAGATCAACATAAGCCTGAACTTATCTGCAGAAACTCAAAAAAAGGAAAGAGAATAGGGGGTGTATGATGGTAGTCTCAAAATTAAATTTTTCATTCTTTCTGTGTTAACTATAATTTGAAAAAATGCAAAAAGGGTACAATGATGCTCCTGATGAAATTCAAAGAGGAAAGATCAATAGCATGAAGAGCTGGAGGTAAAAAAGGGTGATAAAGGATACCATCCAAGTGGTTCAAACTAGTCACTAAAGACAATTTAAAAAAGTATATTATTTTGTGGCCAAACAAATTCAGCTACATTTTTTTCACACATTATTAAGCATAGGAATTATTACTAGTAGAGAAACATTATCCTGATTGGGCAGCATAGTCAAGCAGTCAGAGAGGTAATTGATATTATTTATGCCTGCAGTTAAATGGAACAAAATGGAGCTACCATTATTGGTGAGGACAAAAAGAAAGACAAGTTTAGAAGCCAAGCTCTAATTAACCGAATTTCATCTTGAAATCAGTGGAAGTGTGAACTAAGCATCAATGTCACATTTTGGCCCCAAGTTAAACTAAGAGTTTGATGTGCCTTACTGGGTAGAGTATCTTAGGGAACTGAGTGCCTCTGAAGAGAAAATGTTTACAAACTGGGAGAACTGTGCATGTGTAATGCCTTCATCACATGGAGCCTTGCTTAGACATTTTTAATAACAGTTTTAGAAAATATCTAACATATGTATGAATAGCCAAAAGGGCTGAGGATTAACTTCTCATATCTGCAAGGGAGGCAGTCTGCATTCACTGCAACCCCCAAGTAGGAGATTGAAGGTGAGAACATAAACATCCTAACCCCTGTTCTCAAATATTTTTTGTTACACAATATCACTCATGTTCTAAAACATGTATCTAAAGTTAAATACTCACACTTCTACTAATGTCTTTACAGATTTTTAGATATGCTTTGAACACCGTGGCATGCCCTTATTTAGGGACAGAAGATAAACATTCAAATAAATATTTAAGTAACAAATATGATTATATTTCCCTCCAGTGACCAAAAATACAGGTTTTAGGGTTTGAAATTTTTTTAAATTTGTTCTCTTTCTATTTGTAGTTGAAACTCACAATGGAACCAAATTATTTTTATTTTATTGGTTTTTGAGTTTTTTTGATCAGAGTTGCAAACACTCATACAGAAATGTGAAGGGTTTCTTCTGTAATTACTTCAGGACTCACTACAAGATCCTATCGGTTAAAAAGATTACCATTATTGATAACACAGAAATAAGCTGCACACATCTTTTTTTCAAGGACAAAGTCATTACTTGATGTAAAAGAATTAAGATATATGTATGAGATTAGAGTTCTTCATAGATCTTTTCTGCTAAATGCAGTTAGTCAACTAAGACATACAATACAAACTCAGAACACTACACTTACACTCAACAGTGGAGTTCTGCTGTACTCTAAGTGAAATAAATCTAAATTTTCTCTCCACACTTTTGCTTGCTCCCTATTTAAATACATTTATTCCTTTCTGCTTTGCAGGAAAATACATTTTATACCGGAAGAGTTTGTATGTTGCAGGTATAAAATTTGCTTTATGCAAAACACAGTTGCAGCTGGCACTCTCCACCTAGCTCTGTGTGTTGCTGTTCTTGTCCACACTGAGCAAGGACTCATGTACTCCAGGAAGAATAGGGTTTACTGGGGAGATAAGTCACAATTCAGCATGAACATGGTCTATTCAGTGAGCAGACTAATTTCTCTTTCAATGCTTTAGTTTGAAGAGGCCTCTGGGATTGCCAGAGCTGTTGAAGAAAATAAACAGTAAGTATTTTAAAAAAGGAATAGGTGGCCTCACAATTTGAATCAGACAGAGACACTTGCAGTTCTGGAAACTGTTTTATTAACTATCTCTTTCTGGCATTCTCCGGCAATATGCTCTACTCAGCTTCTTGATGTTTTATGGAGCTGAATGGATTGTGGATTAGTACAGCATGACTTTTATCTCTCCTTTAATTTATATGTCTAGCTTTGGCATTGCTCACATCCCCCCTTGCAATCCACACCCCCTCAAAAAATGTTCTGACTGAAGCCATAAGGCAGCAATCTCATTCTCAGGCAAGTTTCAGCATTTCCTTATGGTTCTTGGAGAACTTCATATTTCTTGCCAGGCCTAAGTATGGATGAGAGTGTGAGAGTAGGTGTACGGGACTCTTCAGCCAACCCTGCCTGCAGGAAAAGCTGAGTTAGTCAGAGGTACAGAGGAACCTCATGTTGTAGGGAGAGCTGAGGGAACAAGTTTATGTGCAAAGGTTGGGTGTACTACTGACAACCCAGAAAAGCAAGCCAGGAGATTATTTTGACACACATTGTTCAAAGCCTGCAAACATACAAAGGCTTGATCAGAGTACATGAAGAAAGTTCAGAGTTGTTATGAATCTGCTTATATCTGCCTCTAAAAATTCCAATTTCACCTCTTTTTCACAAAGAACACTGGCTAAATTTATAGGATGTTTTCTTGGTACTTAGTTTGGCATTTGTTGATTGATTTCAGAAGATTCACTGTTCTAGGTAAGAAAAGAGACAGACAAGAAAATAAACATGACAAATGCTTAATTAAGGACTGAATCACGATAGTACAGCATAGCTCTTCCACCTTGAACTGTAGGGACTTGCCTCACTTTAGAAGGAACACTATCCCACCCCTGAATTCCCCAAAGGAATATTACCTATGTTACAGTTCTTCTCTTAAGAGAAGCTCCTTTGGACTTAGCCTATAATATTTTCTCTCGAGTCCTCTCATGTCATGAGAGAAGGTGTAAGCTGGGCATGGTTTAATTGACAACATAAGATTTATGCATTTTGGGAAGCACTTAAACTGTTGAATGACATTTTAAAATGAGTGTGTGTTGAGCTCAGTTTACATTTTTCATATCTGCTAGGTTCCTTCCTCACCTGTCACACTAAATCTGTTACAGAAAAATCCTTTTATGAATGGAAGTAAAGCATAAATATTAACATTGCTTATTAAATGATCCAAAAAGGAGCTCTAACAAAACAAAAATTTGCTAGCAGTTTGCTATCCCTTTCATCCTCATAATATGGGCTTGAAATATTACAATGGCCAAGAGATGTTAAAGGTGTCAGCTTGCAGAAAGCAAGAAGTAATCACTTCTTATGCATGTCTTTTCATAATTCAGGCCATTTAATTTACATATTCACTTACAGTTCATCAGGATCATAAATTCTGTTTACATGGGGGTTACTTTATTCAATTGGTTAAAGAGTAATTTATTTGCATATTTTATTAATTCTATATTTAAGTCACCATTAAGAATGTGGGGAATTATAAATCATCAAAATACCTTCTGTAAGAACCAAACCTTGCAAATCTCTTTCTAAAACAAACTGTATCAAAGGGTGATGCCTTATCACTTTTCTGTATTCCCAAACAAATGTGAGACAAGGTTTTAGTACCTTCATATCTATTTAACAAAGACAGCAATCTTCTGGGTCCAAACAGATCTTTGTATTGTTTCCATTTCTGATACACAGAACACTCCTTTCCCTAGGTATATAGTCCCCATCCTCTCTATTTCCAGTGCTGCAAGTGGAGTTTGCACCAGCATTCCTCATCTTCCCCAGCTGTAACATGGGCAAGAGGTTCACCTGACACTGGCCAGCCACCTCTCCAAAGCCCAGAACTCAAATGATACAAAGGCAGCACGAAATCCAGCCTTGACCTTCCTTCTGACAGTCTGATGTAGCTTTGAAGAAAATTCTCTTAGTCCATAACCATAGGCAGTAATTTAGAAATTGTCTTACAGATACTAATTTTCTACCATTTTCAAATGGCTCCGCAGCTAGGGACTCCCAACCTGTCACTACAAGGGGCTACTGTTTTCCAGGGGCAAGACTTGGCATTTGTCCTTGCTGAATTTTGTAAAGTTGCTATTGGCCCATTTCTCCAAGTTGTTTAGGCCCCTCTGAATGGCAACCCTGCCCTCAAACATATTGAGTGGGGCCTGTAGCCATCTATGAACTTGAAAAGAGTGTAGCCCCTCACCTCCTCCATGTCATTGATAAAGATGTCAAACAGGCCATGTTCCAGGATATCCTCTTATGATAACCTGATATGAGCCTCCAAGTGTTTCCAAGTGAGCCCAAACATCCATCCATCCAATTGATCTAGTTGTCCACCTATCCAGGCTGCAATGACTTAACATGTATACAAGTAAGGAAGCCTTCTTAAATCAATAAAAGCCTTCCTAATGTTGAGGAAAATGACATCCACTGCCTTCCCCTCATCTATCTTTCTCAAGACGTTTTCTCATACATAGAAAGCAATCAGGTTTGTCAGGTATGATTTACTTTACTCTTAGTAAATTAATTCTGTTTGTTCCCAGCCAACTTTTTCTCCTACATGTGCCCATAAATGTGCCCCAAGACAGCTCAATCCAAAGTTTCCCCATGAACAAAAGTGAAGCTGACCAACCTGTAGTTCCTCAGATTGGCCAGTTGGCGTCTTTTGAAGGCAGGTGCAACATTTGCCTTTCTCCAGTTATTGGGGACTTCCCCGATCTCAATTATTCCTATAGTGGATCTATGCTTACAATCTATTCTTACTTATTCCTACCAGTTTACTGTCTTCCTTTGAAGAATCTTACTTCAAGGTTGTTTTAAGGTTTGTTTCAAGGCAGTTTAAAATTAAGTTGCATCAATTTTTCCTGCTGCAGTGCTCCAAGAAAGTTCAAGTAACTAATTCTCTCTAGTTTCCTTCAACTGATCTCTCATTGTGGACTACATTCTCGCTGACGTGCCATTACCTGCCCTAATGATTGCACCTCACTAGTTCAGTCAAGTTCACAGAAAGAAGTCAAGTTGAGCAGCTCAGAAACGTGGTAAAGTGAGGTCTACACAACACTTTGATTTGAAGAGCCCATTTCTTTCAATTTGAGAGCATAAAAATTATTTTCAATTAAAAAATCAAAAATAGATACAATTACTGATAACTAACAAATAGTAAAAAAAATCAGGTTTTCAATCAAAAAAAGAAAGTCAGTACTTCTATTTACTCAAATGTAAAATTTAAAATTAGAGTTACAATGCCAGAAAAATATTTTAGAAAAAGCATCATGACCTCTTATCAAATAATTTAATATAATTTCACCTTCCTGCCTTCTTGATATGCCTTGCCATCCTTTCTTTTACCAGTCTGGTGCCACCTGGAACATTTAACACAATGCTCATTTTAATGGGCTGCTCTCAGAGTATAATGTTTCCATTGGAATAGCTAACGCCTACAGATAAGGCTTGAGTCAGTAACGCAGTCAATTCTGAATATAAAATAGACAAAGGAGGTTTGGCGTAAGTTGGGAAATACTAATCAAGCCCTGTGAATCAAGTATTAAACACCACTATTAGTTTTAAACATATCAACACAAAGCACAAAATTACTGGTTTATGGACTCAAGCAACAGTTGCGTGACTTTGGAGGAGGTTTGGTTATGCAAGATTAAGAGGAGAAAATGCTGTTGTTGAAACTAAAATATACCATAATGACAACACTTTTTTAAAAAAAATCACTAACTTATCTTTGCCAAAATGGATCTCAAGTCAAACATGTGCTGAGAGCTTTACAAACAATCAGAAGCAGATCTTGATGAAAAGACAAAAAAATAGCCCATGGTTTGCTTCAGATTTGCTGCTCTTTCATTTTTACTGAAGGGAAAGTCACACATGTCCTTAGGGGAGAATTCAAATTATTCTCTGATGTTGTTGGGCTGAGAAAAAAAATGAATATTGAGACACCATGTTCCTAAGTTCTGGAAATGCCATGTGGACTTGAAATACATGGTTTGCATTTGTAAATGCTGTCACGTGGACTGCACCTCACATCTGAACACCACAAAAAAAGAACAGCTCATACCACCAAGGACTGCTGTTTGAATAGAGAATGTAATTTGACACAAGGTATCAAAATCTGAAAACACAGAGGATTTGAGATAGTTCAGTTTCCCATATTTTTTGCCTTTAATGATTTACACAGCCTTAAAAGTTTCAATGATTGACCAACACATTAATTGGGAGTGGGGTTTTGAAGTCACCAGGTAAATTTCAACAGTAGTTTTGTTTTACACTTAAATAGATGGAAAACAAGTTTGTGTTTTCCCCCAATTTTGATCATTTACCATTCTTAACAGCTGTGTTCCTAGAACCTGCAGCTGCTTACTAAAATTAAATTCCTGGCAGTCACATTGTTAGCATGATTAAGATATCAGTGAGAATCCAAAAGTACTGCGATCAACTGCAGAGTATTTCAAGGTTCTCATCTTCGAGACAAACCAAATTGTATTTTAAAATGTTTGCAGACAGTATGGAAGCTGATTCATGCCATTAATGGAAGAAACACAAAGGAGCACCAATTTTGTGAAGTTAAGTGTGAGATAACTGTTGTGCCTTCTTGTGATTTTGCAACTACTGCTACCAAAAAGACCCCCAAACCCAAAACAACAGAGAAAATACCTAAAAATATAAGAGTTGGGCCAATAAATAATGAAGACATGGAAGGCAGGGAGCAAGGGAGGAAGGCAGGAAGGCAGGAAGGGGAAACTGCAGAAAGAACAATGCACTGATATTTGCTGCACAGAAATTTGGGAAGGTCTTTCTTTTGTGGGCATGAGTAGTAGTCTCAAGCTGACATATGAGAAGAAGAAATCTTGGAGAAAAACCAAACTGCTTGGACAAGACTGTTCTGAAGGAATTCAAGTGTGACATTGCTGAAATGCTAATTGTGATATGTAACCTGTGCCAAAGGATGGAAGGTGACAAACACACCATCAGACTTTAAAATGAACTTTGGAGGTGTCCTGTGACTGACAGCATATTTTGTGCTTTGAAGCGGGAAAATCCAATACAAGTAAAAAATAATTGAATGTGCATACATGGGTAAATATGATCTACTTCAAAGGAGAAAACAAAATGTTTGGAGCAGGGACTCATCCTCATGAATCTGTTAAAGTTTTGTTAAGGAGTCCATAAAAGTGTGAATAAGGATATTTCCATAAAGGTCCTTCTCCAAATTATCTTTTAGAAGCTACAAAGACGCGGGAAAGAAAGAGTCTCTTAAAGGTTCTCCTACTGGTGGGAAGACAGACGACAAAGGGTAGACAAATAGCAAATTGTCATCACTGTGGGCAGCTACCAACAGGTTGACCAAGAGATTCATTCTAGAGCCTGCACTTTTAAACTTACTCTTTAACAACCAGGAAGAAAAAGGATAAAAAAATGTCATAACAAAATTTACTGATAGAAGTAAATAATAAGGAATAAATAAAAGCATAATAAAAATTCAAACTGCCTATAAGATTTGCTTGATGATCTTATAATTCTGGCTGACTGGCAATAAAATGACAGATGAATTCAGTGCTGAAAATGCAAAAGATTAAACAAGTAGTGAAAAAAACCCTAAATAAATATACATAATAATTGGCTGCACGTTATCTTTTAGCACTTTGGAGGAAGATCTAGGATTTTTTGAGGAAAGTTCTCTGAAAATGTCAGCTAAGTAATGATCTAAACTGTAAAAACAAAGTTAAGAATTACTAGGCAAAGAATGGAGAACGAAGCAGAAAACTCATTGTACCTCAGCATACCTCCCTGGTGCAGACGCCTCATGAGAACCTTATAATTGATCAAAACATCTGAAAACACATAGTGCAACTGGAAGGATGAGTAGGAAGGCTCACCAGAAATGTCCACAGAACAGATTAGGGTCCTTCAATTTGCAAAAGAGTTTTAAATGAGGAACACTTCTCTATTTCACGATACATGTGCTAAGAGGCACCTAACGAAATCAACAGGCAAAAAATTTCAAAAGAATGGGAGAAGGAACATTTTCACATCATAAATCCTACAATCAGATCAACTCAATCCCTCTAAAAAATATAATCTATTAATGTCCAAAACAAATAATGTGGACTTACACTTCTGTGAGTTTTCAAACTACCCTTTCACTAGTTGCTAGTTTTGAACTAGAGCCATTGTCTTTTAGCACTATTCACCATGAGCAAGAGCTTGAAACCTTCCCACTAGGTATTCCAAGGGGTCACAGAAGCACAAATGAGGTTATTATAATGCATCATAATGTTTCATCCTATAGAAAATAGAAATAAAGCAGCTCAAAGGAGCAAATAAAAACAAAGAATGACAAATATCAGTTTGCCCTGTAAATACATTTGTTTAAGAAAAAAAGACACTTGTGAAATGATAGAAATCAAACCTAATGTTGGATAAGGAGCTCCAAAACCTGTAATAGACTTCAGAAAGGGAAATCAAAAGAAGTTACAGGTGTATGCAGTGGGCACTCTTTCAGATATACCTTGATGTGGATTAGCCAAATCAAATGTCTGAAACATTATGAACTATTTTAGAATCAATAGATGCATGATTTATACCTTCCAAGTTAAAGCCACTGAAACATTTAGCTTTATCACCACAAGAATGAATCTTTGAAAATAAGAAAACTATATCATACTTCATCTATCCTTCCACCTGACAGAACAACTGACCCTGGTACCATTACTCCATTCTCTTCAGCCCATGTCAAGTTCGTGGAAGTTGTCCTGGGATTTTCAGGTTACTGGCCTGATAGAAAGGATATCAGTGATTCTGCTACAGCACATTCTGGGTATACCTTGGTTTGCATTTAAACCTACAACATTTGTGGAACAGGCAATCTAACATTTAGATCATCTTCTCATCCTCAAATCTCAGTTTAATTGTAGTTTGTGGTATCTTTTCTTAACGGTTCCCTCTCTTAAATGCTTCTTCTAATAAGAGACCAAAAAGCTTCTGTCTCCTTATAATTACTGTTGTTTCTTTACAACAGTGAATAGCTAGCAACTAGATAGCTTTTTTGCACTCCTAAACCAAACATTTACTTGCATACAGAGAAATAAACTGACAGTATATGTGTGTTTCAACACAGCACTTGTAGACACCTGCCACAGCAATATGTTTTACCAAGACCACCAAGGACCAACTAAGAGCACAAAGTTAGCCACCAAGGTTAACTGTAAGACATTAGCTCCCTAGTGTTATAAACTCACAGCTAATTTAGGATATGACTTTTGAGGACTGACTGCTGTGAATAACTGATGATAATGATTGCTAACAATTGAGAATTTATTTTTGGCAATATACACTGTTATTGAATGTCAAGCTAACAAGGTTCTGTTCTGAAATGCTAACCTGGCCTGATTTACCAGTCTTCTACACACTTGTGATGCCTCCAGCCTTTCCAGATACCTCAATTAGTATAACGATGTTGTTCCTTCTAGCAACATTGTCAACTATGTGCTCCTCTATTTCTTTCAGAAAACTGAGCAAACATTTGGCAATATCCATTCTTTTCAGATATTTCAAGGGACCCCATTACTCATCATCTTCTTATTTGAGAAGTGACTGTTTATTTTTACTATTCAATTGTTCTCAGTTTCTGCCACAAAGCGGAACTGTTCCTTTCCACCAAGCTCTTCCACACCGTAAATCTGTACCTTAATTCAGCCCTAACCTCTCTGAGATATTTCTCTCATAGGAATTTACTTTAACTTAACATCCAGGAAGAAAAAAAACTAAAAATATGTTGTGGAGCAGCATTTCAATTTTGTTTTTTGTAAGTAATCTGGCAGAATCTCTTAGGAACACCAGGTAACTTACAACATGATCTCTTACACTTCAGTTTTTATTTGTCCATTTTTTTCATCACATCAATGTTCTTGCTCAAATCTCAATACCCTCTCAAGAATGACATTTTCTTTTCCATCCCTTCTGCTATGTCCTTGGCAGTGCTCAGTTTTGTTTTGTACTGACAGCCTTTAACACTGAAAAGGTAGAAGAAGACCATCTTCATCATAGATCACTAACAGTGACCTGAAGTTTGATGTGTGGGCTAAAATTGAAATGTATTTTGTCACCAGATTGCATTGTAGAGTCCCTCCCTGAGTCTGATATACTATCTGATTTCTGTTGTAGTTATGAGCCATTCTGGTGAAGTTACCACTGACTGGAAAAGGGGAAACATAACCCCCATTTTTAAAAAAGGAAAAAAAAAGAAGAGCCAGGGAACTACAGTCTCACCTCTATGCCTGGTAGGATCATGGAGCAGATTCTCCTGGAAACTATGCTGAGGCACATGGAAAATAAGGAAGTGATTTGTGACAGCCAACATGGCTTCACTAAGGGAAAATCATGCCTGTCAAATTTGGTGGCCCTCTATGGGGGCCACCTGGATGCATTCCTGTGTGATGTACTCTAGGTGACCCTGCTCTGGCAGGTGGGTTGGACTAGATGATCTTTCGAGGTCCCTTCCAACCCCTAGGATTCTGTGATTCTGTGATTCTATGACAGGGTTGCAGTGTTGGTGGATAAAGGAAGAGCAAATTGGTGTCATCTACATAGACTTGTGCAAAGCATTTGACACTGTCCCGAACAACATCCTTGTTGGAGAGACAAGGGCTTGATGGATTGACCACTCAGTTGATAAGGGATCGGCTGGATGGTCGCACTCGAAGAGTTGTGGTCAATGGCTCGATGTCCAAGTGGAGATCAGTGACGAGTGGTGTTCCTCAGGGTTGATATTGGGACCAGCAATGTTTAACATCTTTGTCAGTGACATGGATGGTGGGATCAACTGCACCCTCAGCAAGTTTGCCGACAACACCAAGCTGTGTGGTGCTGTTGACACATTCTGGGGAAGGGATGCCATCCAGAGGGACCTTGACAGGCTTGAGAGGTGGACCTGTGCAAACTGCATGAAGTTCATAAAGGCCAAGGGCAAAGTCCTGCACCTGGATCAGGACAATCCCATGCACAAATACAGACTGGGTGGAGAATGGATTAAGAACAGCCCCTAGGAGAAGGACTTGAGGGTGTTTATTGATGAAAAGCTCAACATGAGCTGGCAATGTGGGCTTGCAGCCTGGAAAGCCAACCGTATTGTGGGCTGTATCAAAAGAAGCGTGACCAGCAAGGTCAAGGGAGGTGATTCTCCCCCTCTACTCCGCTCTCATGAGACCTTACCTGGAGTACTGTGTCCAGTTCTGAAGTAACCAACACAAGAAGGATGTAGAGCTGTTGGAATGAGTCCAGAGGAGGGCCATGAAGATGATGAGAGGGGTTGGAGCACATCCCCTCTGAAGACAGGATAAGAGAGTTGGGGTTGTTCAGCTGGGAGAAGAGAAGGCTCCTGAGAGATCTTATAGCAGCCTTCCAGTACCTGAAGGGAGCCTACAGGAAAGCTGGAGAGGAACTTTTTACAAGAGTATGTAGCAATAGGACAAGGCAAAATGGTTCCAAACAGAAAGGGGGCAGATTTAGATTGAATATTAAGAGGAAATTCTTTCCTGTGAGGGTGGTGAAACACTGGCACAGGTTGCCCAGAGAAGCTGTGGCTGCCCCCTCCCTGGCAGTGTTCAAGGCCAGGTTGGACGGGGTTTTGAGCAACCTGGTCTAGTGGGACGTGTCCCTGCCTATGGCAGGGGTGGAATTAGATGAACTTTAAGGTCCCTTCCAACCCAAACCAATCTATGATTCTGTGATTCTTCTGCTTTCAAAATGTCAATCCATGCAGGAAACATTTCAATATTCCCAGTGAGAAAATGTCATTCTGAGCTAGATTTCTTTGTGAAAATATGTAAACAAAAGGCTGTCATAGCACAAGTACTCTGTGCATATCTTCTAAATAGTGTATGCTAAAATTAGTCTATATTAGTAGTAACAGGGAGAGGTGTGCTGGTGATAAGGATAATTTGTTTTGAACACTGTTTCATTAAGATGTAAATACATCAAGCAAAGGAAGAAACAGAAACAATAATCCCTAAGGAAAAGGAACCTTTCTCTCCATTACACAGTCTGCAGGGAGCAGTTTGGTTTCCTTCATTTAGAAATAAATGTCCCTTTAAGCAACCAAAACTCAGCCATAGCTAAGAGGAATCATTCAGAAAGCAGAGGAATGAATTATGTTATATTAAACCACAAAGAAATTAACAAAAATTTGGATGTTTCCTTTACAATTAGTTTCCATAAACATATATAAGTCCCTCCTCGAAACTATACATCGTAATGAGTTAGCACGAGTAACTGATTTGCTTAATGATTTATGTGTTTTTAACAATCAGTGCTCCTTACTTTGGATCTTAACAGGAGCATGGAGGTGAGATGGGGCACTCAGTAAGTTAGTGCCTTGTGAAGCAATCATGCATTTGGAAAGAGACTAATTAAAATGTTGCCTCAGGACTATGGTATGGTAAAGGTCTGTGGGAAAAGGTCTGAAGTTACGGGTCTATTTAGAAAATAATCTTGAGTTACAAAATCCCAGAAACTGCAAAATTCAAAGTAATATATAAACCAAAAAAAGCTGCTTTGAATTTAACTAGATAATGTTAGTTCAGCCACCAAAGGGAAAATGTAGCTGTGAAATGCATGGAGGAGAATAATAGTAAGGGGCTAGGGGGACAATAATAGTAAGGAAATGTGAGAAACATATTATCTCCTATAGATTGGAGAGTGAGACAGGTTATTTATCACCAGTGGCAAATGGAAGGGCTGTCAAGAACAGAGAGGAAGATTACTGTGTGCCTTAAGACTAGTATTCTTTTCCACTCTGGAATTTTTAGTATCTCGTATAATTGAAGCTTTCTTATGCTTGTTTTTTGGAGGTGTTTTCTAGCTCTCCCTTGAGGATGGTGAGGAAGAGTGGTTGTTTCATAAAAAACAGGTAATTCCTTGTTTTGTATGCTTCATGAGCATACAAACTAACTCCTTTAGTTTACTCCTTTAGTTTACTAACTCCTAAGAGTTAGTTCTGGTGGATGGCAGTGACATAATTTTTTCCACACTTCTTGCAAGAGCATTCAGTAGTTTGCTGGAGTGCATTATATTGCGGCATGTGTGTGTTAGATACATCTGTAGGATTTTTGGTAGTTCTGTAGCTGAGGACAATGCCACTTTACCTGTCACCTGTAAGACTTCACAAGGCACTTTTCCTCCCTAAACAACCTCTTCGCGAGGAAAAAGTAGGGAAATACAACAGGATACATGGAAACAATTTTTTTAAAAAAGATGAATCCCTCAATAAAAATCTTTCAATAAATATAAGTTGGGAATTGAAACTCAACTCTATTTCTATGTTAGTGCTGTAGTCTGTATAGATAAATAATCTGCATGGGAAAGAAAGAATCTTGATTTTGCATACATAAAGAGAGACTTTGCACTGTTACTGCTCAAGAATGAACTCTTTGGACAAAAGCAGTTTGATGAAAACATCAACTAAGTGCTCATCAGCACTAAGCAGTGCAAAAGCCCAAAATATCTTAAACACTCTGTGTAGTCCTGGTCTATGTGTTGCAGAATGTGTATTGTACAATTGTAAATGATGCCAAGAAGGGCAGCGAGGATAATATAGAGAGAAACAGTAAAATAAATACTCAACAATGACTCTTTATCATGGAAAGAGAGACAATGAAGACAAATAAAACAGTCAGGAGTGATACAGAGGCAGACAATAAGTAACAGTTATTGTCTTCACAATCAAAACTAAAGTGCATGATATATAATTAATATTTTTCAAGTTCAAAAGGAACAAGACTACTTTCTGATACTTATTGATAGTGCACAGTTATGTGTGCTGGAGATGTTGCTAGTTAACATGGGTTCAAAGAGACTTTGAAGAATTTGTGGAAGGATAATGTCTTAAAGATAAGAATGCCACATGATATATGAACTTCAGGAACTGCTTGTGGTTTGCACTGCTAAAAATCAAAGGACTGCTTCTGGGTACTGGACTAAATTAGACTTCTGCCTCATTCAGAAAATCCATTTCTCTGACAAGGTCTCCCTTACTCAGTCAGAATACCTCAGCAAGTGCTTTGCTTTCTTTGTACAGTCATACAGCAAACTGATGATGGCACCTCTTAGGTATTTCCTTAGCAAAGATATCATGAATATCTGTTATGTGATATTATAGGAATTGCTTCGAATATAAGAGAACATTATTGGGGTACTCAATCACAGTTACTTTTATATCATCAATCTACTTACCAGCTACTATGATTATCTGTTTATACAAGAATCTGAATGTAAACTAAGAAATTTTAATTTTGTTCATCTTTCTGTCCTTTTCTATAACATGAAGGCTCTTGCAGTGAAAATAAATGTTTCTGGCTCTTTTAAATTAACAGTGAGTCTTGAAAAAAGTAATATTTTATGTGAAGTCCCTGCTCTGAAGTCACATTATTCCTTAAGAACCACTGCTTTTATTTAATAAAAAATAAGTTTCTTAAAGCTTGAAAAATGTGTCAGATGATGAACAAAAAGAATGTGGTAAAAAATACCCATGACTTTAATTTTTAAAATTATATGATGAGGAACAAATAAATTGTGAATATCACGGTTTGTAGTACTGAGTAAAAAATGTCCTTGAGCCACAACATAGTATTGATACTACTGGTAGATATATTTTACCCATTTAGTGAAAATTCTCAACAATGACAGCAAAAAAATCAACAAGGGTAGAAAAAAAGAGGGTACTTGGCAATGAGTTATATCAATGCTCCTTACATTACTTAACATTCCTTACCTGATACCAAAAAACCCCATACTGTAGACACATCATGCATAATATACAATATGGAAGTACACCAAATATGTAACTCCTACGTTGGGCTGTATTCTTACAAATAAAACATTTTGCCTTTAATTTCACATAAGGAAAGATATAGAAACAAAACTTTTGTAGAAGAAATATGTCATCTTTTGCTCCTCTCCATGGTCTGCAAGCAAAATGATACCTACAACATAGGTATCAAACATGGGTTTTGGCAAACATGGATTTTGGCAAAAGCATCATATCTGCTCACAAGACTGCTGAATTAGTCAGAGATGCAAAGTCTCACTCATAATTGTACAGCATGGAGTAAAAAATTCTGTAGCACCAGAATTATATTTTTAGCATCTGCCTAAAATTTGAATGATAATGAACTGTTATAATTTCTCGACCCAGACCTACTTAAGAAAAAAAGTGGCTTCCCCATCAAGTTTGCTTCAATGTTTCACTCCACAGAATTATATTGGATAGCATCAGAAGAAAATACATTAATCACTTGGTCAAGAAACTGGAACCAAACAGTATTAATGGTCTGTTCCTATGTCCCATCTGATACATTTCAAAATTAGAGGGAATGTTTATAAACTAAGCACAATTAATAGGGGGAGATTGACTGCTTAAACATTTTGTTGAAAAAAAGTGGTTCTGACTCTGCCTTCAAACCCAGAATTTTCTATGTTCATAATGCCAAGTGGACAGAAGGACAGGTTATGCCTGTAGATCCTCCAAAGGTAGCTTATTTTGCAGTGGTACAAACAGGCATGGGGTAGGACAAAAAAGCCTGCTGTGGAAGGATCCTTGGAGACAGGTAGAACTGAAAAGAAACTGAAGGGTGCAAGAACCCACCGACCTGAGAAGGAAGGGAGCATACTGAGACCTATGTAATATTTGTGGAAAGTTTTCAAAATAAAGGAAGTGGAAAAGAGGTACAAAGACAGCTGTGAGATGGAGGTCCTGGTGCTTGTCGTTCCTCTCAGTGCCCAGCAGCTATGAAGTATGAGGTGCAATAAGTGTTAAAATGCCATTAACAGTATCACTGATACAACAATTGCACTGATTTGGCAGCTTTAGCTGTGGGGTGAGACTTTGATGGTCTTCTGTTCAAGTGTTCACTGACTTTCACTGTTTCATATTGGACAGTCAAGATTGTGGATGCAAAAATCTAGTTGGCCATTCTGGCAAAACTAATTAAAGAGTTGCAAGCCTCTAGGTGATTGCGTTCATTTTTATACTTGGCAACAGCTGGAGAAAGTTTATGTATCACAAATGTTTGCTACACACTAATTCACTAATCATTATTGAGCTGGGAAGATTGCCAATAAAAGAAAAAGCAGAAATTTCAACAGCTGAAAATAGACTTACATAGTTCATGCCTCAGTTTGTTGGTTGTTTTTTTGTTGTTTGTTTGGGTTTTTTTTGTTTCAGTGTTGAATGTCATACTGGTACGCTGCTTTTGTAAATGTCCCAGTCAAAGAAATATGATCAAGAATATCTCCCAGGGTCAACTCCCTGGAAATGTAGTTAATCTTAAACATGACCAACTGTTTAAGCAAACAATGACTTATTCTGGGAAGACTTAAATCAGGCAATTTTCTTGGTACCTTGCCTACACATTATTGGTACCTTGTCCTTTTTCTTAAAAATAAAAGAAAGAGGACAGGGATTGAACCACATGATCACCAGTTGCAACATTCAATGGCATGACTGAAATTGAAAAAGTTTATTTTTTGAAAAGCAAAATAAAATAATCCATAAAAATTATATGGAGTATTTCCAGCCCTGATATTCCTTGCTTGTAAAAGTCAAAGTGACAGGTGCTTGTCTTGAGGTTGAATTTCCCTGATTAAAAAAAAACAACAACCAAACAAAAAAACCCAAAAAATCTCTTGCTCCTCTAATAGCTGAATGGAGTTGCCTGAACCTCCATATTATATTCTGAGAAGGAAACTCTTTAACACAAAGCCAGATTTTAAATCAAATATCACTGAAGTAACTTTTGTCCAATTTGTATCCTACAGCAAATAGCTACTTCATTTATTGTGTTAAAATCTGAACAGTTCTCAAAATGTGACAAATTACAGACCAAAGTCTCTTCCTAAAGAGCTTCAACGTTGTAAAAAGAAGTGGTAAAAGAAAAGTAAGGACTGAGTCTCTCATCTTCTTCTTTTTATGGCTAGTTTTCCTGCTGTTACTTCCTACGAGAAATACTTTTTTCCAGGAAACAGGAGAGTATATAGTTTAGCCAGGCCAGTACCTCACATAAAGGGGAATTTTCCATCTGCAAAAAAGCACCAAAGTCTGGGGATATGAGATGGCTGTAAAAAATTAAAATTGTGAATAAGACTTTCACTAGGACTTAATAAGATCCTGCAGTCAGAAACAAAACAAGGGGATCAATGCAAGAAATCAGGGTGTAAAAATATTATGACCAGATCAAGAGAATATCAATAGCTGCATTTTGAATAGCTGGGAAGTGGAATTATATGTGCATTAGCACAGAGAAGACACAATCTTATCAAATGTAAATTATAATTATAATTATATTATATATATATATTATATAATTATATTTATTTACTGAATCTTGAATATTGGCTGATACTGGCAGTAATAAATGAATCAGCCATTATGTTTGTAATAAAGAGATCAGTACAAAAGAAAATATTTCCATGTCCATTTCATATACGCTTACTTATTCACAACAGACATAAATCAATATAGATAGGATTTCCCTATTACCAGGCCAGAATTTTGTCTTTTGGAGTTAAGATCCTCCCTTATGTATATGTAACCTAACAGCAACCTGAAAAAAATCAAAGCCCTGCTTTGAGCAGGAAGCTGGAGAGATGACCTCCTGACATCCTAAATTATTCTGTGTTTCTGTGATTCTAACTGCCCTACATACATACATATTTTCAGAAAATCAGAGTTTCAACAAGCATGAACATTGATATAAGTTACCCCAGAAGATGTGGGTTTTAGAGATGTGATATTGCTTTTCTGATGTGTTCAACCAAAGTATAAAGAGAGCCCAGGGGCCTTCAAGTAGGTCAGAATACTTGATCCTCTTCCCACTGCCCTCCTCCTGCGTCATTCTCAAGTACAGCTACTTTGATCCTATTATGTCTTTGATTTTTCTGAATAATATATATAACATTGAAAAACACCCTCTATAGAAGTTTGATGCTGTTGTACATCCCTCTCCAAATGAACAATTCTAGTTCATTAGAACTAGAATAATTAATTCCAAATAATTAAGATGACTATGACCGCTACAAAGACATGACTATCTGAAAAGTCTATGTACAATAAATGAATCCCAGTGTAAGATAATGGTGTCTTTCCTATACTTCAGCTCAAAACATGCTTCACTTTACTTTTATTACTTCATTTTGCAATGGCAGTGATCACAGAATCACAGAA
>VZRW01010749.1:6446-151653 GCA_013398125.1 Aegotheles bennettii
GCGGGGGGACGGGGCCCGGCGGCGCTGGGGGTCGCGGCGGGCGGGAGCCGCCTGCGCGGGGCTTGGCCGAGCCTGCTCCGGGGGGGCTTTTCCGTACGGGGGCTGTGCTGGGATCTGCGCCCGGGCCGGCTTCTCTGGGTCCCCAGCTGGTTACATCTCCCCCTTTATTGCAGACGGAAAGTCTTCAAGGGCTGGAGCCTTCAGGAACGCAGGGGTGATCCCGGCACTGCCGTGTAGCTCGGCAGGGCCTCCCGGCGCGTCCCCTGCTCCCACGGGAGTTTTACCCTTTGTCTTCCTAAATCCCTGCAAATCCGTCTTGGGCAAGTTTTTTTAAAACCAAACTCAATAGAATTGTAGAGCGATTTGGGTTGGAAGGGACCTTTAGACGTCCTCTAGGCCACACACCCTCCTCTCCCCCTCCGAACTTCTGACTCAAACGGGACTGTATTCTGTATTTGCAAGAAAACAAGACTTAACTTCCGTAAGCAGTGGATTTAAGAATAACTTTCTTCTTTTTTTTACAGCTGGGACCGCTGCAAACGTTTATCAGTTGCTGAAAGAAAGCTGTACCTCACCTATAAATGCAGATGTGAGCACATTCCCAGGTAAATATAACAATGTACAGTAAGGTGAGGCGGCTGTGACCAAGGAATTGGCACAGGCACTCTTTGTGATCTAGATGAAACAAGTCAGAAGCTTAGGGAACCCGACTGCAGTGTGCCTGACCCTGCAGGCAGGGCTGCTCCTGCTGCCTCTGTGCCTGCGGAGAACTGGTGCTGCCAGCAGCTGAGCTGTTAGGGGATAGTTAAATAGGTTTAGAGAAGGGTTTTGAAAGGCTGACAAATTTCAGTCCAGCTTAACAGCAAGTAAGAGTAGGAAAGGGCTTGTTTCTCATGTCAATGTGCCCATTGTGCTTGGTATTTTCATTACTCCTATGATGTCTTCTAATTTTTTCAATGAAAGAAATATTTGGCTGTCAGGTAGCAATTCAGAACCATAGTCCATGAATATGTATTAAAACATTTTATCATCTTGAAATAGGTTTCTGAAGATCTGCCTTAGTACTTTTATGTTTTGGGGAGTTTATTTTGTAAAAAAATGTTTTCTTAGTTCCTTACATGTTTTGGATATCTAGTGTGGAGCTGTTAATGCTCACCTCATTTTCTCAGCTGTCATCTAATTGTGATTCATGTGAGGGAACCACTACAAGCTGTTAAAATTCATGAGGATGGGAATGTTAAACTGTTTTCAACTTCAGTGCTTTTTATTGCATAGAAATGTTGAGTTTCTCATTTTGTGTATTGTATAAACCTTACTTATGAAAGTTGTGATTTAGCTTAGATACAATACAACTTCTGCAAATGGAGAGCAATATTGACCATAATGGAGACGAGGTCAAAAACTTTAATGATCCTCTGACTCTTAGTAAGTAATAATAGTAAGACTCTTGCCTAGACACTTACCTACACCTTAATATGTTTAGACCTGAATTATGATGCCAAAGTAGAACTTAAGTCATTGTGGCACATTAAATGACTTGCATAGCCTTTCAACAAAGATGCTTATTATAGTTGGAAGAATAGATTGTAGTTGATTATTTTAAATAATTGCTTTATCTCTTTTCAGCATGTTCAGTGGCTGGTATTCCAGGTGTAAAGAAATGGTATTTTGCAAGTCATGTTATATGTGGTTATTATCAGGTAAGAGAGAATATAAGTTCCTCAACACTCTGTCTGTCTTGTCAGGGCAAGTTAAAACTGTGATGTTCAAAATGCTTTTTGCTTGATCAGTTCTGCAGTTCTGACTGGGAGGAAATAAATGCTGACACACAGAAAAGTGAAGACTCTCTCCAAACAAGTATTGACAAATGCCTGGGAGCTGTACAGAATTTTGAGGAAGAAGACAATAACAGTAGAGACTCACTGTCTATGGCTGAGTATGCATATTATTATTTTTATTGAAAGTATAGTGATCTGACATCCAGAGGGACCCTGACAGGCCTGAGAGGTGGGCCAGTGCAAACCACATGAACTTCAACAAGGCCAAGTGCAAGGCCCTGCACCTGGGTCGGGGCAATCCCATGCACAAATACAAGCTGGGTGGAGAATGGATTGAGAGCAGCCATGAGGAGAAGGACTTGGGGGTGTTGGTTGATGAGAAGCTCAACATGAGCTGACAATGTGTGTCTGCAGCCCAGAAAGCCAACAGTGTCCTGGGCTGCATTAAAAGAAATGTGACCAACAGGTCGAGGGAGGTGATTTTCCCCTTCTATTCTGCTCTGGTGAGACCCCACCTGCAGTACTATGTCCAGTTCTGTAGTCTCCAGCATAAGAAGGACATGGAGCTGTTGGGAGTGAGTCCAGGGGAGGGCCACAAAGATGATCAGAGGGCTGAAACACCTCTCCTATGAAGACAGGCTGAGAGAGTTGGGGTTGTCCAGCCTGGAGAAGAGAAGATGCCAGGAAGACCTTAGAGCAGCCTTCCAGTACCTGAAGGGGGCTACAGGAAAGCTGGAGAGGGACTTTTTACAAGGACGTGGAGTGATAGGACAATGGGGAACAGTTTTAAGCTGAAAGAGGGTAGATTTACACTAGATATTAGGAGGAAATTCTTTCCTGTGCAGGTGGTGAGACACTGACACAGATTGCCCAGAGCAGTTGTGGCTGCCCCCTCCCTGGCAGTGTTCAAGGCCAGGTTGGATGGGTCTTTGAGCTACCTGGTCTAGTGGGAGGTGTCCCTGTCCATGGCAAGGCGGTTGGAATGAGATGATCTTTAAGGACTCTTCCAACCCAAACCATTCTATGAGTCTATAATGTCTACTGTCTATGACAGTAATAAGCCAACAGAATCAAGGAACTTCAATAAATACAAGTTATTACCAAAGTAACAATTAACTATGAACAATCCCGTACTTCTACTGAAAATAATTCTGTTTTGTTTAACATAGCTTTATTTTTTTTAGCTATGGATGTTTTCTATAGAATAACTGAACGATGTCCTAACAACTGACAGTTATATACACAAAAAGAAGCTTCCTGCTAAGAGAAAGCTGACTGTCTTAAATCCTACTTCCAGTTTTACTGCAGATTGTTTAGAAGCCATTTAGACTATTTCTGCCTCAGTAAAAGGGGGATAAATACATCGCATTGTCTAGATAAGTTTGTGCAGAATTTTAAAGATACAAGATACTTACATCAGGTGGTATTCATGAATTGTAACTTTTTGCTTCGAAATTACCTTTTTGTTTCCAATCATGTTGCTTTTTATTTTCAGTGTCTACGACGAAGCTGCAGAAAGTCTGCATCAGTTAGCTGATAAACTGCCTGCCCCAGGTAATCTCTCTTAAAAGAGCCGTCTCTTTTTGAGTTCACCCTGTTAGTTATCACTCTTTTGAAGGCTGTATTTCAGTAGAGATTAAGGTACTTATTTATATAATCAAATTTTTCCGTCTGAAATGGCAGCAAAGTAGTAGTAGACACTGAGCAATATGAAACTCAACATGGAACCATAAGAAATTTTTATGAAAAAAAATGAAAGGTGTTGACATCAGGCTTACATCTGATTTGCCATCTGGTTGCTTGTGGGTGGGAGGCAGGAAGCTGCGAAGGAGCATAGATCAGAACTACTGGATTGAGGTTTTATAAACTGGAGAGGCAGGTCACCTTGTCTGTTAGAGTTACATAATCTTGCAGTATTTTATTTGGGATAGCAAAGGACTTGAATGTGGAAAGAATGAGAAATATGCAGTTTAGAATGCAGTTTTACTGGAAATAGGGATATAGGACTCTAACCTGTCAAATACGGTGCTGACTGAGGGAGGAGAAATGGACAGAACTGTAATTCGGCAAAGAGCAAAAAATGTTGTTTTAATCTAAGAGGAGCAGCTAAAGGATGAACTAAAATGTGTGAAAAGTGTTTTAAATCTTGCTGAAGTTACTCAAAGCCTCTTTAAGCCATTTCAGTGCAGTCAATGATAATCAGTACTTTTCTATCTATAAATGACTGGACCATTTACTGAATAATTGTACTTTGAGACATATGTAACTGTTTTTATAGGCAGAGCAATGGTTGATGTAATACTTCAGGCTGTTGAACGAGATGGACCCAAGTTAAAAGACTGTTTACCTGCTATTGGTGCCCTGAAACACCTGCGAGAATGGCACTCTGCACAAATCACCATTGCAGTGAGTGACTCTAAACGGTAGGCTCTGTATTTTAGGTCTGCAAACAAGGTCACTCCTGTGTTAGTATATGTCAGTGTTTTATTTTAAAGCCTTTTATCTGAAAATAAACCACTGTAATGTCTTAGTACTTTACATGTATAGTTTGCAAATACATAGATTTGTGTTCTGTTATAGTTTGAGGGGAGGAATTACCCATGCTAATTTATTGTAAATATATGCCCTAGCCAGAGGGGCAGGCAAAAAGCAAGCCCTCTGAAGTACCCGTTTCTATGAAAGAAGACAGTAAAATATTTTCTTTTTCACTTTCCTTGCCATCACTAGTGGCTTCAGTGTGCATTCGATCTTTTGAAGATTTATTATGCTATACAATATGTATTTATTTTAGTTTTCCAGTTCTTGTAAAGTGAATTTATAACTCCGCTGATTTACTTTACATTTTACATTACCTTTGGTGGTACATTTAAGAGGGGAAAAAGTGTGTCTGATATTTTCCTTCTTGAAAAATGGAATATAAATGCTCAATTACTTCTTGTATGTTTCTGAAGAGTCTGACACTGACACTATTAATTCAATTTTAAATTAAGTCCAGTAATTTCCGTACGATCCTCCTCAAATTGACATAAGTAGGCTGTGATAGGTCTCAATTAAAACCACTTTTTTTTTTCCATACAGTAAATGATGTGTTCCCCCTTCGTACCCAAAAGATTCAAGTTTGCTATGTAGTATATGTGGTTAAGCTTAATCCTAAATTAACAGAACTGTTTAAAATTAAGAAGTTGAATGCAATTTACATACTATAGTGTACTTCCTAAGGTATACAGAGGGAGATAAACAAATTGCAGTGACTTCCATGAGCACTTGATCTCAGTGCTCATTGAGATTTTTCTGTGCAGCCAGCTGTCAACTGAATAAATTTTTCTGCTGCCTTTTATGTAAAATTAGGTGATTTGATCATATGGCTTCTCTGGTGGAAGTTCTCTTACTCTTTCTGTTCTGTTGATGGTGCTGATTCTCTTAGAAGACAGACTGCCAGCAGGATCCACATATACTGGCTGTTCTCTCTCTGTTGTTGAATTTGGGTAGTACTTGTGCTGCAGTCATATCTCTACTTACAAGGCTAACTTCAGACCACCTAGATGGGCCAGTGATGTCTACCTGGCTTTGCTCCAGCTTCTAGCACCCAGTCTTACTATGGTATGCCTGCAGCTTGCCATTGCCGGTGTTACTTGATGTCTGACAAAGTTCTTTGCTGTCACATTCACGGACAATACAAACAACTTCCTTTACAGAGTCTCAACCAGCAATTCTGTAGTATCTTGTACTTTGTGGAATATAAAGCTGTATATGTCTTAATGTACACACGACTTATTTCAGTGCTAAAAGGTAATAGGTGAATTCAGTCGAATTGTGCCTGTGTGTTAATTTGTAATACTATATTTGTTAAGATTAATTCTTCCTTATTTTTACAGTAGCTGGCAAAAGATTGCAGACTATCTATCAGCAGACTTTGTCTCTTCAGATAATATCATGAATATTATTGACTTAAAAGAACTCTGGAGAGGAAAGATTCAGATATGGGAAAGGAAGGTAACTTCTTTAGCTATAGCTTTTTTTAAAAAACATCTGTATACATTGTTTAAAGCATGTATTGTAACAGTGCTTTAAGCCAAATTTGGTTTAGATAACGTAATTCAAAGAGGTAATATGCAACATACATGGGTGGGTGGGTAAACAACTTGGTTTGTAGCATGATTAGAGGATATATGAGATCAATGCATTGAGATTTGAATTTCAGAGATCCAGGTGCTCTCCTCTGAAATATTTGCCTTAGAACTTCTTGTTCAATATTAGATTGTTTTGTATCTATCACAAATCTTTATCATGTAACTCTCTAATTCATTGCTGCAAGCACATGTCTAATGTTTCTGCAAAGACTGATAGTTTTGTGATTATGAAAGACATTTACCTTTTCAGTATTAATGTTTTGGATATAACAGTTGGTGCCCCAAGTCTAATATTTTTGCCTACTTTTATAAATCTACCAGAAACAAGTATAATACTAATTGTTTAAAATAATAATACACGTAACCAGCAGAAGAGAAATATTTTTTTTCTCCCTTTTGGCACATTTATTCTCTTTTTTTTTCTCAGTTTGGATCAGAAGTTAGCTTTCCAGAATTTTGTATGAAGAGCACTTCAGCGAAAACATTCAGCACTTCACATATAAGTTCTTGCTTTGCTGTTAAAAAAGAGCAACAGTTGGGGAATACTGATGCTTTGCCAGAGGCAAGTACTATTCTTGATCTTTCTTTGAGCCACTAGAACCTGGTTTACTTTTCTGAGAAAATTAGTAATTTGGGAAACCTTAGTCAGAATTGAAAATGAAACATAAAAGTAATGATTGCATAAGATTGAAGAATACTTCTTTTTTCATGTGTGTTCCCAAAACAGGTCCTTAAAATTTCATGAAAACAGATATCAGTTAAGAGATTATTATTTTCATTGTTAAAGTATCTACATTTTGGATTGCATTCATCTGTTCCTGATAGATCTTATTTTTCTTTGAATTTGGATAAGAGTTACAACCCATTTCATACAATGATTGACATTCTATAAAGTAGGTCATATCAAATAGAATTAAACAACATTTAATTTAATGGAATTAAATACCTTCCCTGTTTTTATATAATTATGTTTCATATGGTATTGTGAAATGTCTTATATTTCTTTATATATGTATTTTTTTTCTTTATACCTCTTTCAGATGTACTTGTAAGGCAAATGCCTCCAGCAAAGCACTTGAGGAAGTTCCACTGAGATAACATCATTATATATACTGTTACTGATTTTTTGGTTTCATCTCTTTTCAGGTTTTTCATTACTATGGTCCTGCGCTTGAATTTTTACAGGTGGTGGTGCTCTCTGATCTACCTCCCTTTTTTATATCAGATCTGGAATTTGAACTGTATCCTTTTTTTAAGGATATAAACTACTGCCAATAATGCTCTATAGCAGAAAGAAAACAATCTACCCATGCAAGCAACACATGAGGATTGGCAAAGGCTCATCTATTCTAGCCTGCCAAAATAGTCATAGTGATTCTTCACAACTGGGTTTCTTAATGCTGAAATTTAAATTACACAAACAATAACTAGCGATTTTTTATATTATTGCACATATACTTTGTTCATGTGTATGCTATTTGTGAGGAAAAAATAGAGAAATATTTACTACTGTGTAAGTTTAAGAAATGCAATTCTTACTCATTAATGCATATAGTGTGCTTCACAATATAGAAACATTTTTTTTCATGAATTGTGTTTATTGTGTAGGTGCAAAATCTGTGGCAAGGTATAGCAAAGAAGGTTTCTCGTATTGTGTATGCTGCAGAGATACCAAGGTGTATTCCTATTGGTTTTAAATTTATGTACTTTTGGTCCTCATCTTGGTGTAACAATAGTAGCTTAGGTTGTATAAGCCTGCCAGGATTTTGGATTTATAAATAACTGTTCATGCCTGCCTGTATTAAAGTTGTCAATGATGTGTTTCATTGTCTTTCAGTTCCAAGTGTTAGCACTTCACCTGGAAAGGTGAGTTTCACATATTTTGTGCTATTGGAGTATCAGGTATTAGGCACTCACAGTCCTTACTTGAGATGTGATGGTAACATGATTTGTGAAGATATGGTTCCTTAAACTGTTCTGTTCAGGAGCCTGTCAAGAAAGAGTACCAAGGAGACATCTACACTGCTTTTGGATCAGATTTCTTCTCTCTCTGGGAAGGTAAAAACTTATTTTTGTTTAGTTATAGCAGAAAAATGAAGATATGTATATTGCTCATAAAAGATACAAAAATAATATTTTTAAACCTAGTCTCTGTAAACGCCTTCAATACTTAATTCTAAAGGAAATTTGGCTTTTAAAGGTGCATGCTATACAGGTCCTGATAATCTGTAAGCGCAGTGAATGTTTTTCTCTTTACCTTAGGTAAGTTTGATCTCTTAAAACATTCTGTCATCCTGACAGATGATTTCTGTGCTATCATAATTCAACCATTTTTTTCTTAGCAAAAGACAGGTACGTGTGCAGCCTACAAAATGTATCTAGCTAGTCTGAAGTGGTAAGCTTTTTTATTTTCCATTTGCATATTCTCCTTTTCAATTCTGATTTTGGATAAAAAGAGCTCTTGAAACATTTGCAAGCCTTCCTTTTTTTGTTTTTTTCTTTTATTTTTTTCCCTCCCTTGAGATGGTAGTTTGATTATTCATAGCCACAGTATTAGTTTGAAGATGTTTTTCCTGAATGTTTAAGGTGATGTATGCTTGTTTAGGAAAGTTTTTTTAAATGTTTATAAAATAAATGTATGCCAATGAAAACAACCTGCAGTGTGAAAACGCTGATAGAGTTATAATGAATAACTTATGTTTTTTATTTACTGTGGAGATAGTATTCCTTCAGGCTGAATGTTTCATCTTCAGTTTGTTATTTAGGTTTTTACTAAATTTTTTGCTTCCCTGTCACTCCATTTTCCATTATGCTTAGCCAGAAAAAGAGTAAGTCCTTTGTCTAATGCTGTACCAAAAATACCTTTTGGAATAGTTTTATACTGGTAAATATCCCAAGTAGTTTTTTATTTTACATGAGAATACTGAACATTTGATCAAATATCTTTTACAATCTTTTACAAAGCTTGCAGTTCTGCCTGTTCTTTTAAACATAAAGCCAAAACAGTTAAAGCACATTCTCGGGGTACTTTTTAGAGTCTGCACACGTTGAATTGAATGTGTTCGCAAGATAATTTCTTGTACAGATTTTTTTTCAGTCTACTACTGGAAATACTATGCATTTGTAGGCTTTTCTAATAGCTGTAAGAGCATTGTTTTATTGCTTGATTATTCAAATACTTACGCATTTTTTTCTGCTAGTGCTTATTGGTCTGGAATTGATGTAGACATAAACACAGACCAGTATCTGATTATTTTAAAAGGATAATATGTAGGGAGGAAAAAAATTACATGTTTTTCAAAGGAATGAAGAGTTGTGGATGTCAACTATGGATTTGAATTCTCTTTTCATTCTGGATACTACTCCAAAGAAATGTTTTTAGCTGGATTATTGAAAGACTTGTAATAGGTAACAATTACCTTTTTATGTATGAAATAGAAATTCAGCAGTTAATGATCTCTCAACTGGGGCAAAAAATAAGAACAGTTTTTACAGCTTCTGTGTCAAATGCTGTTTTATCTCAGTTGATGTAAATGAAAGAAGTGTTGAATAAAGATGTTTTTCTTCAATTGAAGTACATTTGTAATAATGCCAAATCAGTAGTTGAAGAATTAAGTGTAAAATAGGTTTCAGTAATATTTCACGTATTGTATTTGCTCGCATTATTTAGGTGGGAGCTTTATTTACATTGCCATGTAATGTAAGCAGTGTTGTGATCCCATCCCCTGCCCAGCTGAGTACCAAGAAATGGAAAGAATACATGTCTAGGAAACCCAAGGTCATTACTGGTAGGTAAAAGGAAGATGACTACAGGTACATGTTGTTGTGGTTATATCTATATGTGTGTATATATATGTGATGAGTTTTTTCTATATATTTGGGGTGCCCTTTGTGATGCCCCTCTAATGAAATTGAGTCAGCAATTGTAATCTTCATTGACACAAAAGGTATTGGTGAATGTGAGTTCATCTGTGCAGACTTGTTGTAGGGGAAAATTGATAATAACATCATAGCAAGCTTTAGGGAATCAATCCACCTCCCTTAAACCATTTCTGTGTCCTGTCTGTCAGCTAAGATCCAGCTTCCACACACCCTTCTAAGGTGATTGTACAATCTGTGGGCAACGAGGTTTACTTCTGCAAATGGAGATCCACTGTGCTTCACTTAGGTGCTTCTCTTCTCACTTAAGCATTTCCAGAGGTTCTTCTGGTGCACTTGCATTAAATTTCAACCTCTTCCTAGGAAAATACAGAACATCAGGAAATGCTGGATGCCTCCATTCACCTGAGAGCCAGTGTGCTTCACTAGTGATGGAGAATAGGCTCCTTCTTCCTTAGCAGGCTATGCTGATGGCATCTGACTCCTCTTACACAGTGTGGTAATGCCTAGAAATTTTATTCAGGAAGTGAGAGAAGAGAATTGAGTGGAGTTTCTCACTCAGACAGCATTTTAAGTGAGAATATAGTGCACGCTGCCCTACAAGTGGAGGCACTGGGCAAGCAGTGACTGTGAGGTTCAGTTGTGACTGAGAGTTGCCAGATGTACTTTGTAGCCTGCATTAGAAAGCTGGCCCTCACTGCAGTCACAGGAGTTCAGTGCTAGTAACATGCCAGCTTTAAGCCAGCAGTACAGTCCAACTCATCTTTGCTGCTGTAGCTCATTTATTTTGCATGCTCTTCAGTTTGTAGGTTTTTAAGTAGTACATATCAAGTGTAGTTAGTGTGTCTCCTAAAAAGGTGTTAATAAGAATTCTCACAGAACAGGAAAGAGCAAGTGAAAGAATTTTGATGGTGGATTATAGCTTGCTTAAAAGCTGCTTTCCTGAGGGTGTTTCACAGTTATATCCTGATTCTTTTTTTAAGCTCCAGAAATTGAACTGAAAGGAGAATCTTGCCGATATTATTTCTTGCTACAAGGCAATGGCTCTGGTGGATGTAAGGCAACCTTGATTCATTCAGCTAGCCAGGTCAATGGTACGGCCACTCTTGCTGCAGTAAATGGAAAGCTAAAGACAAAAGCAGAAGAAACGGAGTCAAGTAAGAGTTATACTTACTTATTTAAGAGTATCTGAAAGCAAGCAAATGCTACTAAAATTTATATATTCCTTTTACTCATTCCAGCCTGTGTTAAAAGGGAGAAGGCAAGATTTTGATTAATATCTCTGTTCTTTCAATAGTATTTTTTCAAATTCATAAAAAAATATAGTACGAGCTTATTTATTCACACAATTTACTACTACCTTATTTTTTAAATCACTTACGTAATGTTGTAGTCAGTAATTTCTCATAACTGTGATTAGGTGTAAATGTTTTCATTTACAGGGACATCTGGGTAATGTTAGTGCAAATCAAATTTGCAAAAACTTAAAGTTTAGAAACTATGTATTGGTGGTGTAAAGACTGACCAGGCCATGCCTAAAATCTGGCAATTATCTGTTGACAAGCCTATTTCATTGATGATTTAAAATAAATACCACAAGGTTATCAGGCAAATTGAGTTTCACGATCCTGTCTTCAGTTACTTGGCAGATGTCCATATTATTGCAGAGGGGTTAGGATATGATAGCAGATGATCAGCTGCTCCACTAGGTAAGAGCATGTGTGTAGACATTTATCTTAGAGGAGTTGTCCTGTTTCAACTACACATTCTAGATAACTGATAATTCATGTATTTTCTCTCAATAACACTGACAAAGAGTACAGTGACCTGCATCTTATCCTCTTATTTCCTTATTATCGAAGTAAATACGTGTGCGATATGACTGAGTGCTTACCATTCGTCCTAATTAAAATCCCATTAGTAAGGTGTCAGAAGACTGAAAGTCCTTCACCGTATGTTGGGAGAAAACTTTTCTCTCCAGGTATCAAACTTAGGATCTTCTCATCTTGTTTGAATGTCAATCATGTTAACTGGGTTGTCATTATATTGGGTTTGTACAGAAATTTAAAAATACTGGTCAGACATGTATTCCAAGTTATCCCTCTGATGTCTCAATTCAATTGTACTTAATTTCCTTCTTTTTTTTCTTTTATGATAAGCCATATTTGAAAGTCTGGTTGTTTCTTCTGAGTATGAAATTTGTATGTCTTCTGTGTTTATGTCTTCTTTTAAGAAGTAATGACTTGGTGTCTCAAAGTCCTATGAGAGAATCTTAATAATAGATTTCTCCTAATGTCTCCAGGTTTTTGTATTGCTGATTTTATCAAGTCTCTGCCTTGTTTTTGTGGAGAGGAGATTGTACAGACAGAAAAGAAACTTTCTCGTCTTCAAGTGTTTGCCTTGAAGGAATATCTCGGTAAGTAATGGGGAGAGCACTGGAATTTCTCAAACTAGTACTGAAAAGGTCTTTATTTCAGATTGAATGTGATGGCTCACCTTACAAAACCAAGGTGAGTTGATCACTTTGTGCAGAAAAAAGTGAAGCTTTAAAAATTTAGAGTTACAGCCATGATTGTATGTCAGATTTTAAATATTTAAATCATTTTTTTTTACCTTTAAATATTGAGGAAAAGAGAATGCTGAACTTAAAATAAATTTTGTGGGTGTTTGTTACAATATTCTGAAAGTTTGAGCTTAGTTTTGGAATAAATCTGCAGTCATCAACTTTTACTCTGCTTTGGGGTTTTTTTATGCTTTTTTTTTCCCCGAAAAAACCTTACTGCTGGTTGTGCCTCCTACAGAAATAAGAATTCTGATTTAGGGTTATTTATTTATTTATTTAGAAAAAAAATATTCTTTCTTGGAAAAGTCTTAAAGAGCAGAGAAGTACACATAAGAGATTTGTTACTTTTATCATGATACATCATTCATAATAATAACTGAAAGGTCATCCTGTGTAGATTTTCGTGGCTTTGCAGAGGAGCACATTTGACTGTCCTGATTAAGTCCATTGCTTGAAGAGACTCATTTAAAACAAAAAATGCTTCTGAGAGATTGGCTGGATTATTGAAAACGGCATACTGATAAGATAATTTAAATGTATTGTCATTAACAGAATACCAGCTTAAGGAAATTAAGATTTCTGCTAGTAGTCTTGTCTTCCACCTCCAACCCCCATCAACCTGCAGTTGTTCTCATATTCCTGTCTACTTTAATCCTGAGCTTGGGTCTGCCTTTGAGCTTGTGTTTTAGTTTGTTCTGAGTGGGTCACCCATTTCCATTAGGGTGAAGACTGAATAGGAGCTGGTGGGATTTGCTAGTCGGTCTAAATCATATCAGAATTACTTGGCCCTTGATATTCTGACCAAAAAGACTGGAACAAGCTATCAGTTATATTGGAGACACACTCATGCCACAGTGGTAATAAAAACACTGGGTAGGAGATCTGTAGACTGGTACTTTTCACCTTTAGGCTGAGCAAGTCCAGGTGTTTGTCTGAGGGATTCAAACCTGGATATACTCAGAAATCCACATACACAGAAACTAAAGGACTGTAAAAAGGTGATGAACACATGATTTCAGCTATTCTCACTGCTAAGTTTTTTCACTTGCCTTTGGAATAAACCACCTATGCCTTGCTTAAAGTACAACAGTAAATGTCAAGTTAACTTACTCTTGTTACTTGGGTTTTTTCATTTGTTTTTTAGCAGACTCTGGTTTTTCTTTGTTACTTAGCAGGTGCAATAGCTCTTTTTTCATTCTTTCTCTTTCCTTTTACAGAGAGAAAGGAATTGGCTGAGCAGCCTCCAGTTATTTCTACTGAGGAATTAAAAAACTTGCTAAAGCTTACAAGAGACCGTTTTTTGGACCTATGCAGCACTAGTATTCCTAAACCTGTTCTACGGAAGGTTTCAAATAATACCAGGTCATGCACTGTCGCTTCTGGTAAGTATCATTATTTAGAAAGGACACTGCGTATCCTTTTTTTGATGTAGTTTCATACCTGTTGTCAATTTTTTACTAAAAGAAAGAGAGTCTTTTACCAAAATAGAGGAAAACAGAAGGAAAAGCAAAGTAGCTTTCTAGGCTCTTACTGCAAACTGAAATTACCTTTGCACCAGCTGTTTCCTTTCTTTTCCCCAACAAAAAAAAATTATGCAGAAAACATTTTTGATCAGAGCACTAGGCAGGCTTTTCTTATTTATATATATACCTCTATACATATATATAGATAAAAAGAAGTTATATGCATATATATATAAAGAAGTTATATGCATATATATTTTTTTTAAATAGTAAGATTCTTTACTTCTATTGAGGGTTATCTACTATGTCTTTCTTGCAGAATCTGATTTAATGGAGCCAAATCCACTGGAGTGGCCAGAAAGATACGTTCTTCAGAATTTGGAAAACTTTGAAAAAAACAAACAAAAAATGAGGTAATGGTTAAATACTGGAGATTTTCTTTATAGTGGCCATTGAACATCACTCTAGACGAACTGTATATGTTAATAGCAATTTTGTAAACTGTTTTCAAATATATTGATAATTTTTCAGAGAACATTTCTTAAGGCTAAAAGTAAGTTTCTGTCAATTTCCAAAGGTGTATTTTGCTTGTATCTAAAGTTTTGATTTTTATTGACAAAACACAGCTGAAAGTTAGCTAAAAGTAACATAGTTCTAAAGCTAGATTACCAAAATGACACTACTAGAAAACAATAGCCATAGCTGAAAAACATACACAAGCTTTTTTTTTTTCTCCTAACATGCCCTGGGGCATAAATAATAAAGTTAGTACAGCAGTTTTTGTCAGCATGGACAGTGTGTTTCAAATCTCCTCGTATTTCCTGAATAGTTAGGACTTAGTATGAGGTCTCAAGTAATTTTAAAGTAGAAGATCCTATTCATTTTATGTTTGAATTTTTTATTTATTTTTGTTTTTCCTTCAGAGCTGTTTAAGTGAAACCTGTAGATGTTTGTGTCACTTAACACAACCCATTGATTTCAGTTTAGCTCTTGCTTTGTATAAGACTTAGTGATCTTGGCTGGGTTTTAACATTTTTGCTGACAGACCTTGAGAGCCAGGTGTCCAACTGTCTCTTAGTCACTTCCATCCCATTTCTGTCTTTCAAATGCCATAGTTGGCCATGGCCTAGATTGAAGTTTTGTGTGTCAGAAATTATCACATTAGACCTCTGCTTTCTCTCTTATATTATTATTCCTATTATTATTGCTGCTACTACTATTACTGGCTTCTGTTTCTTAAACAGGTACATTTCTTCCTTCTCATTAGCTTTTGAAAAGTTTCATGAAGGACCTTTCTGTTTCATAATTAGTTCACATTTATCTCATTGTATTCTGAACTGGTTATCTTCTACTTACACTCAATCAGTATACAGCAGGTAGCTTAACACTAGAAATAGTGAACTTTGCTATATTTGACTGAAGACACTAAAAAAAATAGAGTGGAGAGTTGCATGCAGTAGTGGCTTTATGGTTCCTTTGCTGCATATTGCATGTCTCTTTTTTTAATGGGAATTAATTTTTGATCCTACAGGTCCATAAATGCAAAAACAGGATGAATAATGTTCTTCCCATGTTGTACTTCATAACTAAGCTATAAAATCTTAAAGAAATTACTTTCTTCAGTGGGATGGTAGAGAATTTACATTAAATATGAACATTTGTGTAAATGTTCTCAAGGAGCAACCTTGTTCATTTTACTTTGGAAATATGCTTATTTTTTCCAGAGTAGCAGTAATTTTTTTATTTTAATACAAGATTGCTACATTAAAAAAATAAATCTTAGACTGGTCTCTTTTTTTTTTTTTTCTCTCTTTTTTCAGAGTTTCTCTGTTTACACATTCATCTGACCAGTTGCTGGGGCATAAAGATAGCCAGCGGGAGTCATTGACATTGCTTGATGCTAAAGAATTACTGAAATATTTCACACCAGAAGGGCTACCAGTTGGTGATCTTCAGCCACTACAAATTCCCAAACGGTATGAATCCAGCATATTAAACCCACTGAAAACCATACTCAGAACTGGCGTAGGGGAATGTGAATAGAGACTGAATGAGAGTCTGAAACGGCATAACTGGATTGAATTTGTAATTTGCAACATCCTTGCATCACATCCCTGCCAGTGAAATCAGCTGCTATGGGGCTCCAGTCAGTCTTGCAATATTTAGTTCTTTCAGAATCTGATGAGGCCAGAGATGATGATGTTGCTCCTATGCATTTAAATAACAAAATAATCACCTGATGAGCAAAAGCATGCCAATAGACCTTTGCCATGGCTATGCTGCAAGCTGCCACTGCCATACATGTCCATTTCCAAAAGAATATTTCTAGCAAAGCAGAAGTTACTGCGGCAGAACTTTAATATTATTGGTGTGATTTCTTTCATTCAGTGGAGGAGAGACTAGGTGAGAAAACAATTGCAGTGCAAAAAGGGCAATAGCTGAGCTTATTTAACTGTGTTTGTCTCCTGTCATGCTGGCCCAGCATTCCTATCTATATTCTTATGTGGTGAAGTGCTCCTTGAAGGAAGCTTGCCTACTCTGACTGCTTTGCAAGTATTCATCCTTAGGGTATTTGCTGGTAAGTATTAGTCTATTAACCACTGCTTTTTCAGCAGGAAGATAAATACAAGGAGTTAATGGAAATTCAGTATTACATCTTTCCTGGACGTTTTTCCCATGTAATTTTTCCAGTGGTAATGGTACAGGGGCAGTCTCTGTGAATAAAACTTGAAGCAATGTGTAAGTTTCAGATACCACTACACCTTGCCTTCATCTTTTCCCTCCTTTAGAGATAACTGGGATGTGACTTAACAGGGTATGCTAGGATCTGGCAGCAAGCTTGCTCTGTCGGTCTTGGTGTGGCTGGTTCTGTTGAATGACTTTCAAATATGTTCATATGATTTGGTTGCAGAGAGTTACTAGCTGGAATTGGAATACCACAGGAGACAAGTGGTTAGTTATGAAGCCTGGGAAAGGTGACTGATAGGTGAGACAACAACCTGAAGCTAAAGGGAAGGAATTCTGGTTGTAGCACTGGACTGAGAAAAGGGAGGTCAGTTCCCAATTCCTCTCAGTTCATTCTGCTACTCAGGTGCCCCATTGTGAAATGGGGTTATGGTTGCCTGGTTTTATAGATAAATTACTTGGAGCAACGACCTCTAAACTGGTTGGAGTGTCTAAGGTCTTCTGTAATAATGATAGCTCAGTAGGTATTAGTTAGTTGAACTTGAATTCTCACTTTAATATAAAGATTTAATTTTCCATTGATGCTGTACCCCAGGGGCTTAGCTACAAGACGTGCTGTTTTGCTCTTCCTGTGTCAAGGCATTTGTTTCTGACTTCTGGATGTATAATTTATCCTGACTGTAACTAGTTAAAATAGATCTGTATTTTTTTCCTTTCAGTGAAAATGCATTCCTTTTGACACCAGAGCTTACTCCTCGGAAACTCAGAAGTTTGCCTTTTGAAAAAGCATCTGGATGCCATTATCATGGACTTGAGTAAGTTTCCTGACTTCTTTTCCCAAAATTCTTTTCCAGTGTCCGGTCAAGGTATAATTAGAAACATTTCAAGCAATATGATCATTAATTATTCAAAACTTTATGTATCTTTTTCCTTCACTGGAATGATTTGCACATGCCACCTCTCCCTTTCTTACCTTTATTCACTGATTTCAATTGCAATGGCAATTTAAAATCGATGGTAATGTAAAAACATTGAGCTTTTTTTTCCTGACTTGTGTTGCTGTAACTACTCTCAATGTCTCTGAAAAATTTAACTCGGAATTGGAAGTGGCAGGGGGAAGAGGGTTCATTAGTACATAACAAGTCCCTGGGGCAGCACACGAGTGAACTACATACGTAGTTTCTACTTTGATATTGAATTGTTATCACTTTCAGACTAATAGTCACGAGGTTTTGGACCTGCTGTGAAGCTACCTGTATGTTCAGGGAACCTGAAAAAAACACCAGCAGGCACATGTTAGTGGTAGGAATCTTCAAAAAGATCAAAGTAGTTAGGACTGTATTTAGTCCCACACAGTGTCTAATTGTCAAAGTTTCAGTTGGGCAAACATGATATAATGTAACTGTATATGTATTGTTTAGAAAAATATAAATATTGTCATTGAGGGGAAGAGGAAAAGGACATACACAAATGCATAGATGATTCATCATAACCCTTCCATGTGGACAGACTCTTGGTCTTAACACAGTATATATTAAGAAATGCAGTGGATACCAAGTGTAGGCTGTTTGGTCTTCATGCAAATTTCTGCCTCCTCCTAAAATTGCATTTTCAGATAATCCAAATGTGACTAATGATACTGCTGGTATTTTTTTCCTATCAACTGACAAATAGTTTGGTTAAGCCTGTGTTTATATCTGGTAATTTAAGCCACATTCTATGGTGAAGTGAAGCAGTCATTCTATCTGTTCAGTTGTGTCTTCTCTTTTCCTAAGTGGTAACTCATGACCCTGTTAGCCTTTCCAGTTTTGTAACAAAGGCACAAAGAAGTAACTGGGTAAATAGGAGAATGCAGATTTGTCCTCCAAAGTGTGGGAAGAAAGCACTTGGCTGTTATTTCTTGGTCTGTGGTAGCTTGCTGATCTGCCTGACCTCAGCAGGCAGTGTGCTTGGGGATTCGAATTAGACACAGCTTGTGCTGCCTCTTCTCATAGCAAAACATGACAGGGAGAGACCACTGGGAGGCCTGGATATTGTGGAGAGGAGAGAGACCCTGGCATATTAATATCACAAGGGGGATGTGCTAACAGGGAGGGAAGCAGTAGAGTGAGATGATAGAAGCTAATGTGAAAAGGAGGAACATGGGGCTGTGCAACCAGAATATATTGTAGCAAGAGTATCATGTAGTCTTTTGGAGCAGATGTGTTTTGTACCATGTAGTTGTGATTGCAGTTTCCATCTGCATAGCTGCTGTGTTTATATTTGGAAGTAAAGTCTTGTCAACAAAGCCAGGCGTAGCAGTTATGATTAAATCAAATTTCTGGTGTAATGAACCTGTTCCAAACACTTGGATCCTGTGTTACAAAGAGAAAGTAATTGCTGTTAAAGCAGAGTGAGTAAAATGGCAATCTAACTTCTAAAGATAAAAACATTTTTATCTTTGTAGGGGATGTGATTGCTCAGGGGACTGAGAATATAAATAAGGAAAATTAAATACCTTGAAATTTGTAAGTTAATAGAACTTACTCTTATCAGATAATGAATTTATTTCTAGTGGAAAGTCTTACTCAGCTATAGAAATGGTCTGTTATTAGAAAGGTGAATTTGTCCCTGAATATGAAATTACTCTGAAGAAAGTGGAAAAATCATATCTAACAATTTAGTGTAACTTCATGTTAAGAGATTAAAGAATATGTCTAGAGTTCTAAGTAGTTTGGAGGGTGAGCTGAGAGGTAGCTCACATTGTTCAGAATGCTTCTTGGGAAAAGGATGGAATAATAATGGAATAGTTGGATAATACTTCCCCTCCAGTAGAGGTAATGCAAGTTACTGGGTAATGAAACACTGGTCTCTTGCATGGAATCTTGGAACTCATTTACACAAGAGAAAAGTTAAGATTCATTTTGTATTGTTGTAATCTCATGAGGATGTTTCACTGAGTTAGCACTGTTCATTTGTTCTCTTTCAGCTCCACCACATTTAATACTGTTGCTTCTTTTGAATTGGTTGATTAAATCACTTATTCTCTGTAATCAGTAGGAAGCTGGGAAGCTTGTGCTTGTTCAGTAACACTTTTGTATATTTAGCATTTTAAAAACATGAGTCTGTCATAGAGCAGTCCATATCTTGAACCACACTAAAGGTTGCATTTCCAAAGAGTGCAGATAGCAAAGAATCTACTAAATACCATTTAAAACACTTACTATGTCCTATCTTCCTCATACTTGCACCCAATTAGTACAATCTCACAGCAACCTAGTTTTTGGCACAACGTGGCACTTCGTAAATGTATGTAACTGTGGTTGCATTTTGGGATTCCTGAAGTACTCTTTAACTTGCAAATCCCATATATTGTACTTTGGGATGTTCTCTCCAGGCATTTCCTATGTGATTCTCATGGTATATGCACTGAAGAAATCTTGGTTTGGTTGTTTTTTTTCAACTAGGAAAGTTCTCCCAGGAAGAAACACAATATTATCATATTAAAGTGTATTATTTTATATGTAATAACCTGATCTTTTCTGTCTCAAAGTTTTGGTGGATGCTTGCAAGGTCTGAGGTCTGAAGATAGTGTATCGATTATGGTGTGGTGGCTTATTCATGTGTTCCAGCTCAGGGTTATCCTCATCACTGTTTTATTGGAGTTTCACACTGGTTAGCATGTTAGCAGGGGCTACACCTGTTAAGTCTGGACTGAATATGAAAAACAGTAAAATCTAAAATAAAGAGACTGGTGATACAAAGGCAACACAGAGCTGACTATAAAGAACAAAAAATGCATAGTCAGCATCCTAATCCATCACTTAATGTTCATGGAAAAATTTCTGCTAATGTCCATGGAGATCTTATTTGTAAGATCACAGAGTAAAGGATTAAAAATAGTGTGTGATTCAGCTTCTTTTTTGGAGTTAGACTTAAACATAGCTAAATCCATCAGGCATGTGTTAATTTACTGGGCTGTTCTAAGGTATCTTTCAGAACTATACCAGTTCAAACAAAAATTGTTTTGGAGATTATATGATAGTTAAAAGTACGTTGTTTGGGGTTTTTTCTGATTGTAATAAAGCAGAGAATTTCTCTCAGAGATTTCTTACCAATTTCTATTTTAGATACTGTTTGGATAACAGAAGAGCCTTAGAGAGAGACGTGGGATATGCTGAACTTCAAACTCGTCTTATTCGCTATGAAACTCAGACTACTTGCACCAAAGAGTGCTGCCCTGTGCCAGTTGCCTTAAGCCCCCTCCCATCTCCTGCAGTCTTGTCAGAGCCTGGAAGCGTCCCTGATGGAGAGTCTTTACAAAGCGAATTGAAAACAGAGGCATCAAGGCTAAAACGCAGATCAAAAGACTTGGATTACTTTTATCCCAAGAAAAGGTAAGCACTGAATAAAATTAATCTTTGGCATGAAATGTTTCAGTAGACTCTTGTGAAATGCATCTTTTTTTTCCTCTCAAAATGTTTTTACTGAAGCTATCTAGACAAATGCTCTAGGTGTTTAATCCTCTTCTGTAGGTTCATTTTTTTTTTCTCAAGTGTGACTTCTCATTGATAGCATTAGATGAATCAGAACCATGCAGCACGGGCACCTTTTATTTAAGAGGTTTTGGATTGTATCTTGCAAAGTCTCAAGTGCCTTTGAAAAGATGACAGATAGCCTTAGTCATCTAGGACTGAATCTGTCATTGTTGCTGCAGTACAAACAAACAACTAAAAGTTTAGAAAACCAAGCACTGTACAAACAGAATAATTGAATTCCTAATCCAAAGAACTGCTGGTATAAGATGACCTACCAAAATTCAAACTTATTGTCAGCTTGGTTTGTTAAAGTCTTTTCTCAAAGTCTGGTTTTTAAGACTTCCCTTTGTACCTTGCCTTCACTCTGAAGATGCAAACTCTTTGAATCAATAAAAAATAACTACTATGTAACACTACTTCTGAATTCACTTTTTACTGTAATACTTCACTTCTGCCTTCTTTCCAGTTTCATACACTTGGCAATCTAATGACAGTAAGCCTTTAACCAGAGGTATGGTTTTAGGAATATCCATATATTTTGCATCTTACTGAATAGTTACAAAAGATGATGTGATTGTACTTAGCACTTCATAAATTGGAGTTTTGGAATCACACTCTTACAGTTGAAGGATCCAAGCATTCCAGATCAAGCATTACAATGTTCCAGTAGAATTGTAATGCCTGACATCCTGTAGTTGAAGATGAGTTGTGACGTTCCTGTAGGACCAGAAGAAATTAGGTAGTTTCAAGAGGTTTTTTCTTATCCTGAGGCTGGAGGCCAGCAAACTCTGCTCTTCCTGGCTATGGAGGTGAAAGGTCCATATGCAAAACTACCCCTTCTTTCAAAGAGTTCCTCTTGTTATCTTGTTTATCCAGTTCTTTTCTAGACTATTTTAATCAAAGGTGCAATGGACCTAATCAGTCAGTAAAGTGTTCTTCTAGTGCAAAAAAGGTACATCTACAATCCTGTCTGCTGTTTTCAGATGCTGTTTGCAAGAATGTACAGTAATTAATACTCTTACCAGCAGCCTCTATAGAGGAAACAAAGACACCAAAAGAGCCAGTACAAAATAAAAATTATTTTTATCTTTTTTTTTTCTTTCCAGGCTAATCAAATCTGAGAGTACAGATTCTCTCCTCTCTCAGGCAAGCAGTAGTGGGAGTCACTGCACAGTTGCTGTAACGGGGAAGCGCTCTGAAAGATCCGTTTCTTTAGCTTCGATGCCATTGAAACAGCCTGATCCACCTCACAAAGGAACCACTAAGGTTGGCTCAGCAAGTTGCACAAGTGCAACTGAAGCTGAGACTTCAAAGCCAGCTAAGGAATCAAGATCTCAGAAGCATACAAGGGTAAAGGTTTATGTTTGCTTCATGAAAAAGCATCTGCTTAACTTCTTTCCATGTGACTTGATTTTTTTACTTTTTAACTCAAAGTGAACCGTCTTCATCTCTGTTTGTTATTATTAAATTTCATTCTGTTCACTTGTATAAGTGAATCCTGAAGGCACTGAGGAAAGTGCTGCAGAAGCAAGGAGTTAAAAAGTGTGCAAGGAGTATTACACTGTGGCCAGGGAATTAAGGCTGAGAGAGATAACAACTAGGAATAAAAAATGTGAGAATGGATATCAATGAATCCAAGTTATGAAATGTAGAAAACTAACATGAAGTCTAAAGGCACCAAAGAAATATCTGTGCTGGAAGGGTCAAAGCCATTGTGGAAGAACAGACAATTCTGAGAACAAAAAGCTATTCCAATAGCTGTACAAGTCCAATAATTGAGATAACATTTAAATACTTCAATGCAATAATGTTTAATTAATAGCTGTATATATTATGAATGCCACGTTTAAAATACAGTTACACAAAACTGTTTTTGGCTTGGAGACACTAATTTCAAATTAATGCCAAGGTGCTAGAGAGGACATTTCATGAATGTGGATGTCGTAATGCCAAAGACAAGTTGGGATGACCCAAGTAAGTGTAAATTGGTGTGACTCGTTCAGACCTACAGCAAAGTTTGAACATCTCTGATATAAAGAATGTCAGAGTAAGTTTTCTAGTCTGCCTGTAGTGTCTGATTTTTTTAATGTATTTTTTATATGAATGTGTCAAACAAGAATCTCAATATAAAGAAAAGTTTTATGTATATATTTTTTGAATAGAAAACCCAAGCCATTATCAGTTTGTTTCTGTCTTCCAAGCCCCATGTGAATATTCACTGATTCTTTACATAGCTTAAAGTGTAAGCACTTCCTTAATTTTTGAGATGTAGGAAGTGGGAATAGATTGTTAAATGACTCTGCCCAAATTTGGTCAGTAGATTTACAGCATTTGACCTATGGATTTATGACAGAAGCAAGATCAGGTGGTGGTTTTTTTGTTTTTTTCCTTTATTTGGACAATTTTTTGTGCCAATAATTGGGATGAGCTTTTGAGTGTGTTTCTGTTGTTCCCAAGATGCTGAAGGAGGTGGTTGCTAAGACTCTTCAAAAACATGGAATTGCAGAGGATCACAAGTGCTTTGCGTCATGCAGCCAGCGTCTATTTGAGATATCAAAGTTCTATTTAAAGGTAACTAGAAGACATGCTCTTAGAGTTATTTGTTCTTAGTTAAGTGAATCCATTCCTGAATAAAACTTGAGATGCACTATGGGATATTCAGACTTGATTAAGCTATTATTTCCTAGTGGTGTGTTAGTAGTATGTAGAATGTGTGGATCAACCTTTGGACTTGTCAAATGCAGAAGCTAGTTTTACAGTATATTTTCGTGGTTGTTTATTTGTTTTTAAACTTTATAAAGTAGTCGTCTTTTATGTGAGATAACATGTTAAAGCAGTGATCTGTTTGGGAAGGTCATGCTTGTACTATATAGCTCAGACAGCTGTGACAGCTCAGCTCCTCCCTTGCTCTAATACTATTGACTCAATAGGTACCTTACACAACTGATTCAGAAATTCTAGTTCCCTGACATGCTCGCAGAACTTGTAACATGCTTGTAAACTCGTTGTAAATGTGCATAACTATCTAACACATACTAACTTGGCAGTACGCATTTAGTAACGCATACTAACTTGGCAGAATTGCATCAATCTCATTTTTAGGAGATGGGAATTCTTTCCACGGTACCTAGGAGACTTTGTGTGTCAATGCTTGAGCCCATATTACTTAGCCTGGGCACCAAATCGAGTGTTAAATTACAGTACAGGGTGTTTAAAAGCTATTGCTTATAAGCTGAACTGCTGTTTCTGTTCACTTGCATGCATTTAGCCTACCAGTATTTGTGAAGTAACTCACTTTAGTCAACTTCAGTAAAGGTGATTTAAGCTAAATGAAGTTGCAATTGAAGAGGGCTGAATGCTTACACAGACAATTAGAACATCTTGCTGATGAGCACCAACTTCTTACATAATTGGAACACAGTTGCACAGTCATTCTGTAAGCACTCCCAAAATCTCCCTGAAATATGTCCTGAAGGAAGATCATCTAATCCAAAATCAGCAAGAGCTGCGTTTAGGGATGAGTGGGTAGGGCAAATCAGATGGGTTCCTGATTCCATTCCAAGTAGAAAAGCAAAAGAAAGAGTACTGCATGATCCTGTCCTTTGGAAAGCTGATCTAGAGAGAGATATAGCAGGATTTTGTTCTCCTGAACTGTCTATCAGCCCCAGGTCTGTAGGAGTCATTTGAATTCTTTTCTGTTCTGCATGCTTCTGAAGCATGACACTATAGGTATAATTTCTCAGTAGATACAAGTCATAAATTAATTTTCTTAGTCTTCCTTTCTCTTTAAGCAAAGTGATGTGCTTGCTTTGTTTGAGAGTGGATCAGGTTGAGCTAATTGGACTGCAAAACAAAAGCCATTCTAGGTTTCTCTTTTCTTGCACTGCTTTTCTTTTTCGATGTCCTCTTCTTTGTTCTTTGCCAGAACTCTGTATTGCAATCTAAGTGCACAGTTCATTTCCATGTTTATATAGAAATCAGGATTCAATCAGGACTATAAGAACTTTGAATATAGTTTTAAAAAAAAAGAAATAAGTTTGTGGAAACGTGCAGTAGGTTAGGAAACGTGGCTCAGTTGTACACTTAATTACTAGGTCTGGACTGCTGCAGGGAAAGCTGCAGCCCATTGGAATAGATTTTGCTTTTTTCTTCTAAAAAAGAAATAATCTAAGTTAAATAATTCTTCTGTGGTTCTGAACAAGGTGATAAAAGGTTAACATCCTCTCTAGTTATTAGGGCTCTTATAATCCAGATTAGATTGAGCATAAGAGTTTGCTAATTTCTGTGTCTTTGTGTTCATATTTAGGATCTTAAAACTTCTAGAGGACTTCTTGATGAAATGAAGAAAACAGCAAATAACAATGCAAAACAGGTAGGATGATTTGTTTACTTGTTCCTGTAGCTAGCCAAGGCTAAATGTAGCTGTGGCAGTTTGGCTGTAGCATAGTTTAGTCCACAGCTCTGAGAGATGAAGAGAGACATTCCTGTGGCTGTTGATCTTGTTTCGCTCTCTGATCTCACAAAAACTTTCTCTCAATCAGTATTCCCATGGTAAATTTTCCAGTTGCATGTATTAAGATTTTAGACAGTATTCTAGTTATAGCTGCCAATATGATGTGCACAGTGAGAAATGGAAATGAAGGCAATAAATGTTTCCACATCACTGGGAAAAAAAAGTGAGAGAAGATTTTTCTTCATTTGAGAGAAGCCTGGATCATTAGGGAATTCTTCTTTCCTTGTGTTGAAGGAAATAACATTTCTTTTCAAAGGTTAGGAGGCAATAAAGGGATCTATAAAAAGAAATAAATTTTTGAAAAGAAGCAATGAAAATTAGAAATTTTAAGCTTGGGAATAACTGTATCAGATGAGCTTGTTTGTGCGTAAGGTGAGACTTATGTGAACAGTAGCACAGAGCAAATAACAGGAGTAAATACTCTGTCCTCCAGAAATTAAGTAACTGATTTATATTCTGAAAAAGATGCTGCAGTGACTCCATGATTAAAAAAAAATAAATAAAAAATGTGCATATTTACAGTACAGTTTTCAAAATCATAAATTAAATGGAAGGATTTGGACTGGGGTAGTTAAATAAGGAAACCCAAACTCTTGAGAGGAAAAATGCTAAATCCCCACAGAACTTACTCTACGAGAGCAGTTACCTGTTGTGTTCTGTACTGTGTTCCATTGTGAATTGATTCCTAGAGATCATAAAGTTTCAAAAACTACCTAGGTTGTAATGTTTGGTGTTGAACTGTGATATTGTGCTGATCCACTCTTTCTCACCACCATCTTTGTCTAGGGAGGCCAGTTGGCGGTTTTATGTATGTTTGCTGTTGGCAAAGAGGCATTAAAATTGGGCATCTCTTAAGCTGGTTGCCTCTCCCTGCATTAGAGAATACTTGAAAACTACCTTATAAAAAATATAATTGCCCAGGACTAGTAAGTTGTCTGAACAACTACCCTGTTTGGGAAGCAGCAGTAGTAATGGTAGTGGATACATCAGTGTACAAATTAATTATTTATCCTTTCTTTTACAGCTTTAGGAATTTTTTTGTGCTGTAGACACTGGCTGTTTAGCATTTTATGTGCACCTTGTTGCTAGTACATGGAGAGGGTGGGGTGAAGTAGCTCCAATCATGGGATCTAGAAATCCCTTTTTAAAAGACAAGGTGTTCTCTAAAACTAAATACAATTCTTGAGTAATGCTGTATCCTCTCTGTTTATTAACAACTCTCTTCCTTTTGAATGGAAAAAACTTTTAAAACCTGTGTAATAAACACCACATGGGTGGTAATAAAGAACAATAAAGTGTATGAGATGTTCTTAAGTTGTTTTCAAGAACTGGAATTCTGTAAATCATTTGTTTTCTCATTTATTTTCCCAGGTGATTGAATGGGTTTTGGAGAAGACTGGCAAGTAGAGGTACTGACTGGTTGCTATTCACACCTTCCGAGAAACTGCAGAGAGAAAGCACTTCCAAATTTAAGAAAAGCATTTTACTGCCTAACACATGCACACACATGTCTGCACACCAGGAGGACTTTGGTCAGTCTAATTGTATAGACTCCTATACAGAACTCTCAAGCACTGTAGTATGTTTTGAAACTTTTTCTACTGAAAGTTTTAATTTTTTAAAAAATTCAAATGAAAAAAGTTTTTATTTTATATGCATATTTATTATGTTTTATTGATAAAAGGAATGTAACTTGACTTGGTTTGATAAAGCTTTGTATGTTTTTCAACCAGGATATTTGGTTTTTATGTGAATAAAAAACCCACCAGATTTGATTTTAATAAGAAAACTACTTTGTTTTACCTTTTTGTGTGAAGACCTCTATTCTATTTATTACTACTTGCTGTTGTATAAACAGCTGTTTACAGCAGCTACCATTGTCATTTTATAGAATAAGAACAGTTCCTATTCTGCAGGTGAAAGCAGACATAATTAGAATTTGAGTCACAATTACCTCTGTGTTGTAGTATAAGGAAAAAAAAAGCGTATCTTTCGAAACATAGTGCAGGGTCCCACTAAAGAAAGGATCATTGTTTCACAAGCTGAATTTCTGATATAATTTCATGCGTACTCTTTGTAACCACTCCTTAGAAACAATTCAGAATGCAGTTCTGAGATTTCTTTTCATGGTGGAGGAGAAAATCAAAATTATAGCAGTAATGATGGCTGTGAGAGCTGTGAAACAGCTGCCATGCCATGATGAAATGTAATGGAAAGCATAATTTCTGCCTAAGTTGCAAGTACAGTAAAATATGAAATTTGGCCTCAGTGTCTGGCATGTACCTGGCCTGTACCGTTGTACTTGTTCATGTTAGTATTATGTCAGGATGAGGAGTTCCTACCAAAACAAATATATTTTACAGCTTTCAGTGTAAGGATTTCCTGTTCACCATATACCCTAACAAGTTTAAAACTGATAGAGATGCAGTGTTATTATTTGCTATATTCTTCTGGAAGGAATATGGATTAAGCAATACTAATACAAACACAATTTAATATTATGAAAAAGTAATTGTACTAAAACTTGTGTAGGTTAGACTTAATACTGTAAAATCTACTCATTCTCTAAGGAGCCTTCCTGATCTTGTGACATTATTCTTTCTTAATTCTATTTTGTGTAAAGCCAAGCCCCAAGGAGGTTTTTCATGTCTAACAGGATACTGAATTTAACTTCTCTGTTCCTTTGTTCCAGTGTGTATTGTTCTCCTGAACTCTACGAGACCTTTCATATGTGGCTGTGTACTTGTTTTAACTGCACTCTGAGCAGCAATAGCAGAGCTGTGTAGCTGTTTCACTGTGACAATGGGCCCTAGTAAGTACAACGTGCATCTTAGCCCAGGACAAACACAGCTGCTTAGGAGCAGGATTATATTTGTCTGCAAAAAGCCGCACATCCGTAGTATCCAGGTTTTACTGATTTGATGAAATGGAAATGCAATGAAGGTAGATATTTAAATAATTATTTTGTAAGTGCATGCATGAAATTGCTCCACTTACTGTGCATGGCTCATATTTCTTCGCATTCAAGACAGAAAACAAGAAATTAATCAAGACATTAATCTGCCTAAACATCTAATATTGAATAAAGAGTCTCTACTTCCAAATAAAGAGAGGAAAGCCCTAACTTACAATCTCGTATCTTCAGCCTGAATGCTGATACTTTTGTCCAAATACCTAAGCAAACCACTGAAAGTTTTATTTCCTACTTAATTTTGGAGGCTTTTATATACTTGTAATTACAAAAACTCTGTAGTTAATTATGCATCAGTTGATAAGCAAAATACAGAAGCTCTGCGTTTGATAGGCTACTTGAGGCTGCTATGAGCAAAGAAAATCCCTTTCAGGAAAGTAATTAATACTTGTTAACTGGCTTTCTTGATGATAAACTATCTGCATGTATCTGTAGAAGGGCTTTTATAAAAAGGTGCTTTTTAAAATTATTTTTTATTATTTTCTCATTCCCCACTTACCTCTGTATGGTGTCAATAGAGCCCTGGATTTAGATACTAGCTACCTTCATAAGCAAGTAGAACCAAATGGTTATTGTTTTAATTAATTCTGCAGACTTTTGAGTTTCATTTTAATTAATTCTGCTGGCGTGAAATAATCAGGAAAGCAGTTAGGGAAACATAAGCTTTTTGATGTATTGTTTGTTTGCTTGATTCCCATGTCTCATTTGCATTTTTTTATTATGTTGGGTTTTTTTAGGGTAAGTGATAACTGGTTTATTATCATGGCTTAATAACTGTGCCCCATTTGAGCTGTGATAACTCTCCTTGTGGATGCTCTTAACCTACAAAAAAGCATGCAAAATGGTTGGACCTGGTCCACCGTAACAGCGCTGAACCAAATTATCTTACATCTGTTGCAGTTCAAAAACCTCACAGCTCAGCTAATGTGTTGTGACCTATGTGACACAGAACGTAACATCACCTTTTGCCTCTGAACTTCAAATTATTGTCTTGTTTGTGGCTGGTGAACCAAAAATCCACTCTGCCTTATACATACTTTACTCTAGAAGGTTTGGGTGCTTGCTTTCATGTTTTGAAAGTCAGAATATGTCATGTTCACCAATATACATTTATGGTCTACCCATAATCCATGTTATGTATTTATACAAGACTAGGGTAAGACAACACTGATGTGGTTGCGATTACTTGCTGATATATTGACTTCTAATATTGCAGCAATTGCATGATGAATATCACTGGGCTGCCACAGAACTTACTTAACTTGGGTACAAATGCTTATCCAAATTCACCGACTCTCAGGTTCTCCCTTGGGAGTTGTCTTCTAATACCTCTTGTTATTTACACAAGCACAGAAATTCTGATGAAGACAAACTGAAAAACTAATCCTATGTGGAAAAAGTAGCCGATATGTTCACAAGAGGTTATCTTTGCTACTTAAATATTTAACGTTTTTCCCCTCATGCTTTTAAATTAAACTTTTGCCCTGGTTAATCTAGGGGCTCACTTACAACAAGCAGACAGAGTTTCTTGAAATTTTGCTAGCATGTTATTAATATCTGCTCTTTAAAATAAAAGTCACCACTGAATTAAAAAATGTCCATTTTAGGTACAATTCCCAATTACTTTATAGTAACGGTATATACAGTAATAGGGGCTGTGTATATATAGTAATATATAATATATATTATAATAATAGTCTATGTATATAGTCAATAGCCCTAGTAAACAGCCAGTTATAAACCTGCCAGTTTGGCTCTTATGAAAAATACAACAAATTTACAAATCAATAATAGTATAATAACAATCTGGAACACATCATTTGTTTAGGGTCTGAGAAGCTTCAATTAACTTTTAAACATGGGTAAGAGGATATTGAGAAGTCTTGCAGATGGAAATCAGATCATCCTCTACTTCAAATCAGTCGTGCTTCCAAATGCTAAGAGCTGGATGGAGTTTGCTTCCATGTCCAGTGGGAAGAAGGAATACTTACCTTCCACAGAAGGAGAGAACACGTTTCATTATTTGGCACGGACCAATTCTAACGACGATCATGGTAGCAATTTACTTGGTAGTGCATAAAGAGCCGTGTTCTGATTTATAAAGTACCTTAAGAAAAATGCTTGTTCCACTTAAAAAGCAAAACTCTTAGGAAACACCAGTATGCTTCCCTGAACACAATCAGATCAGCTTTATTTTCTTTTATTACTTTTTAACAAACACACATTTTTTCAGTAACATGTATGTTCCAATATGTATCCAAATCTTTCTAATGGTGAAGCTGCTATACAGACTTTCTGATCAGACCATTCAATATTTTGTGAAAAGAATGAAACTTCAGAATACCCCTTGTTAGGATTTCCACGAAGCTGGTCTGCCATACCTCAGGTCAGACTGAAAGAACAGACTTAAAATCCTACAGTTAGCTTTTCTATTTGGGCCACTAAGTTAAGAATTAAAGTAGAAGGGAAGAAAACCATCTTTTTCCCGTAACTGTTTATAAGAACTAAGCAAGGAACATGTTGGCCTCACTCCTTGAATGCAGAAGCTTGAGGAGAAATTTCTGTTCTGTTTTTTTTTTTATGACTTCTGTATCTGCCCAGTTACATACAAGCAACAGAGAAAGCAGTGTAACTTCAGCAAACGCATGTGAACGACCTTGCCTAGAACATCCCTGTGGCCTTTCAGTACGTGCCAGCAGCTAAACAAATGCTGTGCCTGGCCACAGCAGCAGCACTATCACATGAACACCAAGTTTACTTGCTAGAAAGCACCAATGTGCTGACAGCACATTAATACTTTTTCTAGATTTTGAATTTTTAAAAGTCATTCCGTCAATATGATGAATAGTTCTCTCAAGTAACTGAATTCTTAACAGAATGACTGAGGCTTAAAATGTTTTTTTCCCCAGCCCAAAACCAAAGGACAGCCTTCCAAACAGCTTCTTTGGGTGGAAAGTAAGCTCACCTCACAAAAATCCAATAAATGACTTTATTAAATATATTTTTTTCCTCTAAAATATAAATATTCACTATACTCTTATAAATGTGGAGTAGGTCCATATTTCATTTGTCTATCCCATCCAAATATGAATCAGTCCAAAATCTGAAAATGAAGAAATAGCATCTGTAATTATCATTTTTTCTATAAATATATATAATATTAATTTTCTTTGCAAACTGTTTAGTTATTCACTTATACTTCATATAGTACTGAGCACCTTAGATTACATATTGTATCATTTAATTGTTGGTACTAATATAAGAATTTGTCATATTTACAATGCACATACAGGTTAAGTATAACATTCCAGTGATTTATAAGTATTAAAGGAATAAGGAAATAGTGCAGTATAGGTTACATATGTATTTAACCTACCCCACATTATGCAAGTTTTCACTTTAACCTCTGGAATTTTTATAGGAGCCTGCATCCAGATTTTTAAGTTATACTTTGGAACAGCAATAAAAGTGTCCTGAATTGCTTTTTAGAAACTTCACACAATGTTTTACTTGACAATGATGTCATGTGAGTTCATACTCAAAAGACCCGGTCGCCCAGCGTACCAACTGCTCTTGGCGTCTCAGAAGATGTTCTAGAAGCTTCCGAGCCAAAGGAGACCCAAGTAACTGCCACAGAAAGTTATGTGAATGGCAGTGGTCGCTAAATCAGAAATGTCCACTTGGAAATTACTGGTAGGTTATGTAACGTGTTATCTCCTACCTTGTGAATTTACACAAGGAATTAAGTGCAAGTACCGTGACAGTAAAAATAAAATTCACAGCTAGGTGAATCCCCTCCCAGGCTTGCTTTCAACTGGTGAGAGGTGCTGGGAGTGGGGTGCTCTTCTAAATCGTGATTTAGCTATTGTTCTTCAATGATCATTTTCAGTATTTGCAAATTCAGCTCATCATCTTAATTTTTTAATTACTTTTGATGATTACAATAGCTGTGGAAAACACCACAAACTAATTCCTACACTGTGAATAACCAGTACGACGTATGCTTCATGCTCAAGACTTGGCTTAAAACCAACATGAAACCAAACTGTGTGTTTAATTTTCCTCTTTGCCACTCAGGTGACATTAAGTTGAAACTCGTGTGCTTTCTTAAGAATAAAAGAAGCATTGTAGTAGAACAAGCAAACTTCTACAGACTTTGGCTTTATTACTTCCTGTACAGTCCCTGACCTTCAAAGTGTGAATTTAGGGCAAAACTCTACAAGCAAACAAAAAGCCACCCCTATATGAAGCAGTTCTGTTTACAAAGTAGGAGCAACATAAATGCCATCGTGTTCGGCTTCCTTCTGTTCCCACCCAACCACACTAAACCAGTTTAGCAGTTCCAGGTGCGAGCTGTGTGTATCATCTCTGTGAGTGAAGGTCAGCATTCCTGCCAGCCACCCGCTTTGTGCCCAATGTAACGGTAAGCAAGGCCAAAACTCAGTGATTCAAATGTTTTGACTTAAAACAGTAAGCAAGCTGTGCTGCAAAACAGGAACTATTAAGTTATGGGTACAGAAGTGAACGTCTTATGTTTCACCAGTGAGGAATAAATGAGGACTTGCCAAGTCAAGCTCATAGGAGAGGTCCATATTAAGGCTTTTCTGGCAGTACAGCTTGTGTTCCTGTCCCAGTGCATTTCCTCACTGTTGTGGAGTTGCTTGAATAACTTCCCATCTAATCTAGAAAACTGAAAGAATCAAGTTTCCGCCTTCCCCATTTTTTTCTATGAAGACCACACAACCTCCCTTGGCAGAGCTGAGCAGGTGACACAGTAGGGATGAGAAAATGGGAAACCCAGTGTGGCTTTCTGTTGGAAAACTGCTATGGGAATGTGATGGCAGAAGCTTAGATCACGCTTCAACATGGCTTCAGGTAACTTTTACCTGAGCCAGGGGTCCTGGGTAGCTGAAACTCATGAAGCCATTTTGGGCAGTCACTATAAAAAAACATCCTGTGCATTCATTAACAAAGGATGCTCCTACCTACGCCCCACTGACAGCTGGCGCTCAGCTTGCTATAGCTGGGCTTGTTTTGGGTCCGTCGCTAGGAACATACACACGATACCTTCATCATTTAATTTGAAGTGCCCCTTGGCCCCTGACTGACCACAGCTGTATTGCTTTAGAACATCTGACTCCAAGGTGCATATTTTCATGCTCTGCTGGGTGGTGCCCCGAAAGAACAGTCTTCTGTAAGAGTGCAAGGGTTAGCACAGAAAAAATACTTTACTTTTGGGTGGTGGGACAATCTTGTTTGGGGAACTTCTAGTCAACCAACCTTGAACTTGCATTATAACCAACACCTACTCATCTGCTTAGCCCTTTACTTATTCTTTATAAACAAGTACATTGAAATAGGCACAATTTATGATTCTGAAACATTTACATGTATGGTACTACATGCTTTTACTGTCTGATATGGGATTTTAAGATCCCATTATTTACAATGAAAGCCACCTTTTTCCTTGTCATGCCACCTCTTTAGCTGCTCAAAATGAAACCTGGGCCTTGGAGAACTGCAGAAATGACCAGGGTCCAGTTCTGAAGCCCAGGCTGGTGTACACTGCTAGCTGGTATGGGTTGCTGCTGTTGATTGTACTTCAGATTAGCATGATCAGTCTTTCTTTGAAGAAACAGATGTATCCCACTTATGCCACCAAGCCAAGTCTTGTAATCTTTGCCGACAGGAAGGAATGAATGATGAACACAATTGGTTTTGGACAGGAATGAAGGTCCAGTTGCTAAAAGTAGAGAAAGAAATCAAGTTGACAGTTAGTTAGATTAGATTACAGCTCAGATACACAATAATTTATGGAGAACCTGGTGAACTGCTGCCTGGTATTTTCAACAGACTTCTATTAATAACAACCCTTTATAACAATACATTGTCTTTGCATACAGCTGCAAATATTTAGGTTAGTAAAAGTAAGTAATAAGCATCCGGAGAGCAGATGAGCTCCTAGTGTCTCTGGGCTTGCACCCACCTAGGTAACCAGAAAACTGAGGCAGATACTGCAAGGAGTTTCCCAAGAGGTTTGACCACTCCATCTTTTCAGGCTCTGTTTCTGATCAGGGGTGGTGGTGGGACTGCTGTGTCCAATATCCGATGCATCTGCTGTTGGTCACAGCTGAAGTCAGGATACGGCACCTTCAGCTGATGCTGCATGGTTGCTCCTCTGTTCACACAGCCAGCAGCAAGACTGAACTGAGACTTTTTTTCCATAGTCCCGGTTCAGATGATCTCACCATGTGCTTGCTAAGCATGACAGACTTGTCAGTGGAGAGCAGGTTCAACACTAGGTTCACATCAAAACAAACCAGATTTGCTTTTCTACCAGTCATGCATCAGCTTTATTGAGAGCTAGTAACAAATTCCCTTCTGAAAGCCTGACAATAAGCAGTTCACAGGGTATATATTATCAAAGGTGATGTGAATAATTAAGCACTCAATGTGTTCAGGAACTGCTGAAAAAAATTGGTAGGAAAGACCATGTTTACATGCATAATTTATGGTATCTAAACTGCTTGTGGGAATAAGCATCTTATTTTTAGGCTTTGTAACAGCTAACATAGAGGCCGAAGCAGACAGTTTGCACTGCCTCTGTAGTCTTCAATTTTTTTTCAGCAAGTAGATGTTCAAAAGCATCTAAAAGTTTGTTGTTATAACAAATAAAGTCCCTATGTGTATGTTGGATTTAATAATATCTCATGCTTAAGCTCTTCCACCCGCAGTCATTTAAAAAGTGAAATGGTTACATACAAAAATTCTAACATCTGGCTGTGTAGAGATACAATTTGTTCTCAAATGTAAGAAATTTTTCATCCCTCTTTGCGTGGTTTTACCATCTTCTCTCTCTCTCTCTTTAGTTTATCTTGTTCTAAAGCCAGGTCATCATGCTGAATCAGAAGGCATGGTGTATAAATACTGGTACTGAAACCTGTACTGGCCAGCTGTCATTAGTGCTTCTCCACCCCCAGCTGCTTAAGAACCCCTAAAGAGATAGTAATGTGCACCCCTCTGCTAAATGCAGTACTTACAATTTCTCCATCCTTTCCTCCAAAGTCTAAATAAAGCATCCTTATCCCATCATCTGAGGACATTTTCAGTTTTTCATAGGGATATTGTGCAATTGTCTTAGAGAAGGCACCATCTTGCGGCTCAGTTGTAAGAGAGAATCCATGTTCGTAATGGATGGTCAGACGACACTCCTGGCTTTTATATGTGCAAGCTGAAAAACGAAAGAAAATTTAGTTTGTAACATTCTTAAAAGCAATAAATTCCATTTGGCTGCAGTTATCTACATTTTACATTTGATCTCAACACTATCTTGTGGAAACTAATCTTCCCTAAAACTGGGGTGATCATGCTCTAACTGTAAAGGTGCAGATTTGGAAAAACAACAGAAGCCATTCTGTTGTGCTAGGTCCAAGCAAGGTTTGTTACAGCTTAAGCACACAGACTGAAACTGTTGCTTGGCAGTACACAAAGCTAATGTCAGTCCTTTCAGTTATTCGCTGTATTCTTCATAGTACATCTACGTGCTGACACAGAAACAATCTGCTGAAGTTTAAGAAGGCTCAGGCTGGCATTTCCCTCTTCCGAACCTTCACAAAGTCACAGCTGCTTTTCTTACCTCTGACATACATAGCCAAAATCAATAAATGAACACACAATGCACGGCAAAATTAGAAGCTGTAGAGGGTTTCCCTAAAGTATTTTGACAAAGGTGAAGACACTGGTGAGTCCTCATTAGTGTGGTAACTGAAGAAGAGCCCAGATAATTGTATATAATAGCTACTGCAGCTGAAAGTCTGCATCTTCCCCTCAGCTCAGAAACATAGACCATGATCCAAATTAAAAAATGAGGAGTTTTAAGTGTTCACATCCCAAATTCTCTTTTCCACAATTTGGCCAAGAAGGGACCTTGGCACTGGGATAAAAGCACCGTGATAAAAGAAGGGGCTGATGCCCTCCCACTTTTGAAAAGAAAGGCATCCCTGTCAGTGGGCTGAGGAGATGGACGTGCCCTCGAGGTGGTTCCTACTGAACACGCTGGTTGGTTTCCATGTCAGAGGCCCTCGCAGAGCAGCCTGAGCTCCCTGCGAGGCACAGGGCCTGGCAGCCTACAGGCAGGTGTCCCCGAGCTCAGCAGCACGTGGCTGTACCTGACAGCTTCGCAAAATCAGAGCTGCCCTTTGTTGTGGAGCAGTTTTGTGCTTTGGCTCTTGCTCTCACATTTTTAGTCAATGAGTGGAGATAATGTTCAACTTTTAACAGCTCTATCAACTGGAGAGCTAGTGGGAGAAGGACTCCCAAATCCCAGGTGCACTTGAGAGAAAGGTGCAGCCTCAAAGCCCCAGAGCCAGCCCAGGCTAGTAGCTACCTGGCTGAACGGGGCATCATTCCAGAGCATCTGCAGCCAATTACTTTTATCCCAGTTGATTGTACAGAAGTGCTGAGAAGTGACACTGATATTCAGGGAGGGAAATGACTAGCTGTCAAAATGTGACTTGGACTAGTTTGGATATTTTTACTCTTCTCAAGTGTTTAGAGCTGGGTGAATAGATGATCAATTCACACTCGTGAGTGTGCCAGTCCTCCTCTGCCCCTTCCCTCTGCAGGAGAAACTCCTGCCAGGCTCTTAGGAGTCTCCTGAATCTCAGAAAAATGCTCTTTTCTGTGGGTTTCTGGACAAAACTCTGATGATCCCTCCTCTGTGACACGCAGGCCTACACAGCTGACTACAGACTTGTGTCTGAAACAATGTGCCAAAAACAAGACCAAAAGTCAGAATGACAGTGACTGTGTCCTGGTTTTATGGTACTGGCCACAGGTACCACACCAGCTAGGGCTGGCTGGGAAGGCAAAGGGCCAGTATTTTATACACATGTAACTCCAAATACGTACATTCTTTGAAATGAATCACCTCAAGCAGGAGGAGCTTGAACTACCTGTGAGTACCACAAAGAGGTGTGGAAATGTGGTGCCACAGGTGTTACTCACATGTGGCAATTTCTGTGATGAGCTCCGCAGAATTGTGGCAGCCCTGCACTATGCTCCTCGTCCACAGGGAGAGGTCTCGGCTGCTCTCCGTCCTGAACAGATGGGTTTCAATCCCTTGCCTTGTACCGGTACGGGTTGCGAAAGACAAATCCACTCCAGACTGTGGTGAGCCTTTTCCTGGGCCAGAATGGACCAACCTGCAGTTGGATTTGAAAACATATCAGTGGATTATAATGCTGACACAGTGCACTGCACCAAAATCCTTACCTGAGGGTAGGGGGTTCCTAAAAACACGTGGTTGGGAGCATGAGAACTCATACCTCCTCTGCATTTGAGCCTAAAGTGGCTCCTAGTGACACTCAGAAGAGTGAAGGTCCAAGGCAGCGAGTACAGTAGCAGCTGGACCTGCCGATGATGACAGGGACGTCCCAAAAATTCTTTATGAATTGTACAAAACACCCCTTTGGATGAGGAACTGAGAGAAATCACTGACTGGTCTGTGATGGCGGGGTTCGGTCCACAGGTACAAGTGCTCACTCAGATGAGGCAGCTGAATCTGACTTTCACTATCAGGCTGCAGTTGCCATAAAGCTTAAACATCTGCTGTCAGATCAAGTAAGAAGTTCTGTACAAAACATGCAGATGCCGAAGTACTGTCTTGTGCATACTTTCCCCATAAGGAACCTCCAAAATGCAAAATGCTACGGCTATTTGTAATCTGAAATTCTCTCACATTTTGCTGCAATTAACATTTTTTTGCCTGGCATCAAGAGCTGATCCCCTGTGACCAGGAAAGGTTTGTTCATCTGGGCAAACACGAATTTCAGGGAATATTTCTGAGTGAGAAAACACTTTATAATATTTAATTCTTGTTTAAGACTGTCCTCTTGAATTTTTTTCCTGTGGAAGTGTGGACAGTGAATACAGAATTTGCTCAGGGACATGACGCTGATTCAGCTGAAAATGACAATCCAGAGGAGTTTGTCACTCCTGGAGACCCAGGCACTAATCTCCAGAGGGATTCACAAAATGAAACCATGGAAAACCTTCTGAAAAGCTTATTTCTGTCTTGTTTCCCTTTCGATAGGCAAACAATATACTCCATTTGAGACTACAAAGTAAGTATGCAGCATGGTAGTAGAATACTTGTGCTGAAGCATAAAGCATTAGATTATACTAATCATCTACTGAATGCTAATTCACCCTCAAATTATTGTTTTGCATCTGGAAGAATAGTTGCCTGTTAGCTGACACTAGAAGTATACCATCAAACAGAGATGTTTTAATAGGGAAAAAAAATCAGAAGGGAAAGAAAAAGCACAACTTTAGCTTTTCAGTTATTGAAACGCTAACCACAGGGCATCTGAAATTTTCCCCAGTTCCTTGGCAGTCTGTGCTGACATTTGGGATGTGGGTTGTGCCAAACATACACACTCCTCTTTCATACCCTGCTAGAAGGTTTTCAAGATTGGTTTGTGCTCAGGTTCATGGTAACTTCCTTTGGATCTTGAGCATCCACCTTGATTTGATGGTCCCAGGAGGTCCTGGGAGGCCAGGGGCAGAGTATCCTGGGCAGAGCTGCCCTGCCCTGTGTCTGGGCAGGAAAGCCTTATCCCGAGAGGCATCTCCACCCTCCCCAAATGCTTTTTTGCCTCTAGAAGGTGTGTGTTAACACCCTGCTCAGCTTTGATATTTGATGCCTCCTAACTGCATCCTGGGCAGATTTTGCAGCGGGAGAGTCAGCAGCAAACAAACAGCCCAAAAACTTTTATTTACTTTCATTTGGTGTAAGGAGGTGCAAGCTGTGAGGGGAAGCTGCATCTTGATAATTGAGGCAGGAGACCAGGAACTGAAATCTCTGATGGCTTCTGCTGCTGCCTGTCCCCAACCGGTCACACAGGTACAGGCAGGGACACTGCTCTCATGCTGCTTTCTGCTACCAGGTGGGAAAGCTGGAAAATCACATCAAGTTTGTCATTAAAAATAAAACTATCCTATCTTCTCCTTGGGTCATCCTTTTTCCTTTATGTAGTGCTCATCAGCTGTGCTAAAAATAATTTTCTAATACTTACGATACTGAATATGTGACAGGCTGATGGTTCCAATGTTTTATTTCCTTTCAAATCCACCCCCTTTACATCTTCATGCTTAATCCATAGTGCTGGCATTTTAGGTTTTTCAGCACATGGATAGAATGAAGATGTACTCCTTTACAAATTGAAGTATGTGGACACATCCAACATGAACATTGTTTCTGGCCTTTGTTCTCATTCACATTATCCCCTCATTATTAAGAATTCAGTCTCACTATCTAAAAATCCTATTTAAAAATACAACTCCAGACCATGCTTTGCAAAATCATGCAGTTAAGCATGAACTAGACAAATATCCAGGGGAACATTTGTTAGTATTTATGTACCAGCTCTCAGCACTGATGTATTTGGGTACAAGTCAAAGGATTCTCAAGGTTTAATAAAGTTGCATTCACATGAGCTATTTTATTTACATGAAGGATATTTTACCCTAAAGACTGCAAAAATACCTTAAAAGGCATAGGAATAGTCCTAGAAACTTCACAGATGTCACTTCACGGTTGTACTGACTGCAGTGGAGGTTATGTGCGTGGTGCAAGCTGCACCCCAGAGCCAAAAAGGAACCTTAGGGCTGGCTCTAGTAATATTCACCTGCAGTCCCTGAAGGTTACTTGGCTCAGTGGAGGTTCCTGAGGTGTCTGTGATCACCCAGGAGCCCAAGCACACTTCCCCACAGCAGCCAGAGCCGCAAGAGGGCAGGAGAAGGATGGCCATGATCCAGTTTGCACAGCCAGTAGAGAGCAGGCAGTGGCTGTGAAATGCAACTCTGGGCATGCTCCAGGGAACCACCTCTCATTTTCTCTGATTTGTCCCTTATCTCTCTATGTTTTGGGAACCTTTTTAGCATTATTATTTGCAAACGTGTGATAGCAAGACGCGTATGGTCCAACATAAAGTGCTGGTGCTGGGTGAGACATACTGGGACCTGCTTCTCATCCTAATGCTATGAAAAGAGTTTCAATCATTTACTGCAACAGCAAAGTCTAATGGCCTCTTCAAAAAGGACAGTGAAACCAGCACTGACATTCAAAGCAAATGTTCAGCTTGCTCATTTGAAATTTATCTCAGAAGAAGCTATGATAAAACTGCATCAACAGTCACGCAGCTCTGCCCAGTAGAAAGCCACTATCATCTGACCTTATGCTGAAACCACTCCTTACCCTGACTTGCATTTGAAACCTGCCCTGGAACAGCTGTACTCTGCTGTACTCTTTGGAAACCTATGCTCAGGCCCTCATTCATCCGAGCTTTGCCCCAGAGGGAGCAACAACCACGCTTACTGCCCTGGGAAGATGAGTGGAGAACTTGCACAGCTTGCACACCACCTCACACACCTTCCCAGGGGTGCTTGGGGACTCCGCTGCTCTCTGCCTGCCCCTTTCTCTGCTTGCACAGACAACTGTTTGGTGCCCAAACTCCTTTCCAAGCTTTCCATGGCATTAACTGTCAAACTGCTTTAATATTTTCTGGTTAAAGACCTCAGCTTTACACAAAAGCTACTTACCTGATCTTTAATCAGTGTTCAACACGGGCTGCTTTATTATTTTTTTCATTTCATATCTGGCTACAATAGATAAGGCAATTTGATTTCAGACATTTAAGATGTAATTACTTAAGCCCCGTTTCCATACTAGAGGGAGGCACTGTTATTCAGGCATAAGGAAACACTGAAACAGAGATTATGACAAAAAGGTCCTTGGAGTCAGGGCTCAGAGCCAGCTTCTGTGCCTTCCGGTGCAGAGATTTAAAGGAATAACTTAAATCTCCTGATCTCAGTTTTATTTGAGCTATTACTTATATTCTGCACAAAGCTCAGAACGACTGACTGGAAAATATTTTTAGGTCTTAATAGCATCCATAGGTTGAAGGCAAACTTATCAACAAGCAGAAGGGGCATGTTGAAATTCTGCTGTTAAAATACTGTAAAAAGATTGTAATCCTTCTACCACTTTCCAATTTTCTCTGCTCATTATGTCTTGGGTAGATTAAGCATGACTCCGTACAGTGTCTGGCACTGAAGTTTTCCAGTTTCAGCAGCTTTTCAAATATGCATTAGCTAAGCAAAAATGTTTTCTCAAGGACTTATAAAAATCTGAAAGGTGTGAGCAGCCAAGATTACAACATGTGGTCTGCAAACTTTCCAGGTGAAAAGTTCTAAATTGCACTGATCAATGCACTGAGGGGATTAAAAAACCCATCACGAGAAGGGTAATCACTGACCAAGCATGAACACAGCAGTCAATACCAACAGCAAACCCTGTGTATTTTCTTGGTATAACTGTACTCAGTGTGACAGATCATAAAAGCAGAATCATGCAGAGTTTTAATCAAAATCATCCAAAACAGTAGGTGTAATGACTTAGGGAATCTGTCAAGCTATGTAATCTGCTCACCTCGGAGTTTCGTGTATTTCTATGTATTTATCAGACTGCGACTCCATTCTGAATGTCAAGTTTGGTGTGTCTACCTGCTGTCTTTTTACCTGAGTGTTAAATTCACAGCAATATTAGCAAGAAATCAGAGAGATGGGGCTGGAACGGTTCTCAGGGGGTCACTCAGTGCATCTCCCTTCCCAGAGCAGGGCTAACTGTGCCGACACACTCTTGAGGATTACGGTGTCACTTGTCCTTCAGAGTCTTCAGTGACAAGGATCATACACCTTTCCTCAAGAATCTAATCCAGTACCTTGCCCCCACACCAAGTTTTCCTGAGGACCTACGGAACTTCCCCTTACACAAATGCATCCAGCTATGTCCTGATGTATCTATCAGGGACCTGGAAAGCATGCTCTCTTGCCCTCCTCATGCCTCATCTTCGTACTTGAAAACTACCAACATTTTTTCCATGTACTTCTTTTCCATGTACTTTCCATGTATGTCCATTAAACAACTAAGGTTTTTGGAGTATTCCCCTACTGATAGTTTTCTAGGTCTTACATTTGCATTGCTTTCTTCTAGACCTTGCACAGTTAACTGGCATCTTTTTGGAAGTTCAATGCTACACATGAAGGTGGTGTATCATCTGAAGCTTTACTAATCTCTGTAGTTAGGTATGATTACTACACCTGCCCAACATGCAACACTTGGCTATAACCCAAGATGATTGTCTTTATTTTCCTCTCTCAAAAACATAACACTGTAGATTTAAGCAATTTCTCCACACTGCCCAGATACTTCCTGGCAGATCAACTACTTTTTTGATCATTTTCCGCCCCAACCCAGTGCAGCTGATTATTTCCCAGCACTGAGCTTTGTACTTGTCTTTTCTGAACTGCATCCCATCTTTCTTATCGACCAATTTCCCAGTCCATAAGACCCTTCAGCAGCCTGACGCCTGTGCTGAGCAACTTCTCATTCCCCTCTAGCATGATGGCCAATGATCCCCCACTCACATGGGAATCCCATCAGACAGGGATATGACCGTCCCCTCAAGGCAAGCCAGTCTGTTATCAAATCTGAACTCCTGAGAAAAAGTAATTCAGTAACAGGCCCTCCAGGACGAGGACATAAATAGTTTGATCCAGTAAATTGGTGGTCACTGATGACAGAGGCTGGTGACATCCACCAAAAGGCTGTTTTGACACAGGACAACAGTGTGGGCAGGAAGGATCAGGGTGCACTGCAGGATCTCTGGTTGCTGTAAAGTGAAAAACTTGGGTTCATGCACAAATAATACCCAAAAGCAGTGGGGAGGAGATGCATCACCTTCTGCTGGGGTGCTCTCTATCCACATACTCTAAGGCTTAGTGAGACACCTGGACACAACCTCCAGCTCCAACACCTTACTCAGTTTTCATTGGGAATTGTCACCTGGAATTGTCAGCCTTCACTGCCATGATGTGTGGCAGGCTGCAAGCTGCAAAGCTTGGGGCTCTTGCCTCAGGCTGTGGTGACACAGGATGAGTCAGAAGTCAGCTTCCCAGGAAGTCTGAAAGCTCCATCACGGGTAGGTGGACTGGGACAAAACAACCATCAGTGTAATTCGCTGAGTTAATTTTTTTTTTAAATATAATGCTTTAGCAGCAAAGCCTCAGTTCATCTGGGGAGAGAACTAAGAGACCAAGAACAAAACTAATGAGAGTGCAGTAAGAGATCCACTGCTTTTGGCCATGCGCTACCAGCCCTTCTGAATGAGAACTCATTGAAAATCGTATAATAGAGGCCTGTAGCAAGGCCAAAACAATGGAACAGCAGCTCTTTCTCAAGCCCTTTGACCATACTGGCAGAGAAATGTGATTAAGATTCACATCAAGAAGCACAGACAGTTTCCACTGCATAAAGACGACCATGGGAAAGCTCTCTCTGAATTAGTGTTGATGGATACCTTTGAAATAATGCAGATGGTTTTTTCCAATCTAGATTCAAGAATGTGTCTTCCAAGGTCACTATTTTAAGCTAAAAAAACCAAGAACACAAGCTGCGCTGAAATTAAGTGTTTCCATCACATGTGCAAGCCCCTAAAAGCCCCAAACTGGTGGTGCAGAACTGACACACAAGCAAGTCCAACTCAGGGCAACAATTTCACATTTTTCAGCCTGGAGGAGCGGCTGGAAATCAGAGTGCTTCTGCAAATCCCTCAGGTCTGCTCACTGAGATAGAAGTCTCAGAAGATCGAGCTCTCAGCTTTTTCGGCCCTCCTGCCTCTGCATTCGGGCCAAGTGGCCATGTCCATAGTCCTTCTGGTGATTCTGTACACCAGCCTTGGCCAGAACTTTAAATGCAGGAGAAGTGAGGAGTTAAGCTGAATACATCAGCCCATTAAAGAAGAATCTGCTTCTCAAATCACAATATTTCAATTACTACAAGCTATACCTGTTCCTGGCTGACTCAGCTGTTCCCACTACTCTTGAAGCAGTCATAATAAAAAACCACAGGTACCTGGTGGCTAGCAGAGGGTAGGTATGCAGAGGGCTGAACCAAACTTCCTTCATCCGTGGCATGCTCTCATATATTAAGAGGTCTTTCTCCGTCAAGACCACTAACACTGGCTTCCAGTGCTTCTCGTTGTCTCCTGGCACCTGGAAAAGAGCAAAGTCTCAGCAAAACAACAAAAGACAAAGCTACCATCATTCAAAGCCTGATGATATAGAATCAGAATCATTGAGGTTGGAATATCATCCAGTCCAACCCCTACCTACATAACCACTAAACCGTATCACCCAGCGCCACATCCAGACGCCTCTTGAACACCTCCAGGGATGGTGACTCCACCACCACTCTGGACAACCTATTCCAATACCCAATCACCCTTCCAGTGAAAAATTTTTACCTAATGTCTGGGCAAGATAATGAACAAAAGAGAGTGTTACTTCTTTGGCTTTTTCACATCTTGCACTGAATTTATAACCCACTAAAGCAGAAATGCAGTAAAGTGCAATGACATCTGCTGCTCTCATTAGCACTGCCATTCCCAGCCTTCCTTGCAGCCTTCCCTTACTACAGGCTACTCCATAAATGCAGTAGTGGAAGAACACCAAGACAGAGCTGGCTGTTATTTAGCTCTGGCATGCATGAAAGGACCTTAGATGTATATTTATAATGTGCACCATTCATGTGTAGATGGAACATTAACCTGAGTGCTGGACACTGCTGCTGCTGTTTCTATTTTCATGAGTGAAAAAAGCTGCAACATCATCGCTATTAAAGAAGACTGTCAGGTAGTAAAAAATAGTGCTTTGGGAGTGGATGCTTTTTTCCTCAGCAGTTCATGTTTTCACTGCTTTCCTCCAGTTTTACAAGTGCCAATTTATAGAAAGATCCAACCTAAACATGGGGCTGATCATGGGCATTGACTCAGTGATGGATCTGCATCCACATTTCAAATCCATCAGTAGAAGATATCTGCAGACTGGAGTATCAGAGCCCTTTACTGGCTGCAGAATCCAGATGTGGAATTATATTTTGCAGGTTAGACACGTGGCAGTCCTCATGGCTACACAATTACCATTGTAGGGACTAAGTATGGATTCTGCTTTTTACTTACTCTGGCAGCATAGAAGTGTCTTAAAATACATGGGAATATGAAAAGGTCTTAGTTTCAAGTAAGAGTGAAGCTCGTTCACAGACAAATTCATCATTTTCCTTTTGGTGCACATAAAGAAAAAGAACCCTTGTTACTAGTAACACTCACAGCCATGATTTCAAACCCTAACATCTCAGCTGGGTACTAAAGGGAATGAAACAAATTCTGAGATTCACCACAGAATCTGGTTGTCTACATGACTCCCCATGAAGACCTTCTCTGGGAAAGAGAAGAAGTTGTCTACATTGTTTCATGGTTGATGCCAGCCACCTTGTCATGGGTGTGTGTCATTGGGCATATCACTGAGTGGAGAAACATATAAAAGGGGTAAGTCAAAGGTTGGCCAGGCTGGGAGCGGCACAGCCAGGAATGGTGATTCAGATCCTTAGGTATCATGTGCCTTAAGTGATGGATTTAGATTGAGAATCATATTTGAAACAGATGCATTTTATATGAAGACAGAGTCCCACAAATTTCTCAGCTTTTAAGGACTTTGAAGACAGTTGTAAGATAGCTTCACACTAGAACACCAATGCCCAAAGCAAACCTTAAACTAAGATTTTTGGCTTGCATAAGTTTTAAGAGTTATTTTTCCTTTTGAATGAAACTTTTCCAATAATCATATTCTTGTTTACAGCACTACTTGCTCATTGGTTGTTCATGTCTGTGTGTTAGTCAACTTGAAGTCATAAACGGTTCATCCTTTTAATTTCTTCAGAAGCGTGAATACTTATTTACAATTTTCTTGTGGTGACAGCTTCTTGAAATGCAACCTTTCATTTTCAAATACGGCTGAATAGAGAAGCTGTATAATTAACACACATATTAATGCACTCCAGAAAGAATGCAAAGTCCAGAGTTCCCGCAGCCCATGTACCATGGAAATATTCACAGGAACAAAAAGCATCCTCAGCTTTCTAACCCCACAGTTATTAATTACAGCTAACACCCCAGTTCCTAGCGTGGGAATATAGAAATAAATGTTACAGTTAATGCTAACACTTAATTTTTGAGCACCTGCCTGTGTTCTTTAACTATAAAGATTTTAATACATACTTTTGAAGATTTCCAGAAAATAAAAAGGAAGATAAATATGGAATCTCTCATAGAATGAAAAAGCAAAATGTTCAGATCTATAATCTGGAGGAGTAAGCAAGCAGAGTACTAGGCTGTTACTTCTTATTTTTCTGTTCTGTAACCACAAGCAATCCAAAGACTACAGGAAGCTTCTCCCAGCTTTTTCTGCCAAGCCATCCTGCCTGTGTAGTATTTTCAATCAGAAGCTTTATTATTAGGTGGCTGGTCAGTCCACTGTGAGTACAGAAACTCTGGGAAACACTGTTCCCTGTAAAGCAACAACAGGAAAGGGAATAAAATTAATTTTGCCAGCTGGTCCCACAACTATTTGCTAGACAGCCATAAACATCAGGAGCCAGAATTTCCAGCATGGATCCTGCAGTTACCAGTGAAGCCCACAGTTTTGACCCAGACTATGGAGAAGATGTGGCTTGGTCATAAGGTATTTAAGACTTTCTTAAGAATAAGTCACCTTATACTACCTCTCCTCATAGGATATATCCCCTGTTTGTAGGGTGTATACTGGGAAGGGTAGAGAGGAGAATGATGTTTGCCTGCATCCTACTAGGAACTCTCCCCAGTAAGAAGGGCCATGCAATACACACATTTTAAATCATATTTTTTAAACCTTGCTGGGACTCACTGCTAAGGAGTGATGGTGTAAGCAATACTGCTGCTATTTCAGACCTGAAGAAGGATTTGTGTGCCTGAAAGCCTGCTTGTTTTTTACCAGCTGTAACAGCTGATACAGTAAAAGAATACTGCCTTTCCTTAAAAAGCTTGAATTGCATTACTGTTCCCTGGTTTCGCTGGGGTTTGGATCAGGCTTTAACAGCTGATGCCACGTTGTTCAACAGGCAGTTGGCATTTCTGGAAGGTGTCAAAGAGAACATGCTGTCCCACAAATGGTAACGGGAAATTTTACAAAGGAAGAAGAGAGGCTGCAAATATACCATTAGCCTACAGGGCACATTCAGAACAAATCGGCATGGGAAATGAATTCAGATCAAGCAAGTGTCATACCAAGCATGAGCATAATAGCAAATTACAAAACAAAAGCAAAAAACATGCTGCTTACGGGCAGCTAAGTGAAGGATTGGTCAAGTTTTAAAGGTTTTCAAATTTGACATATCATAAAGATAACATGAAATATTTTTGCAAGAGTAAATTATATATCATTTGAGATACATTTCAGAGCACCATTTTAAATGATGGTTAGGGCCAGCTTCTTAGACAGAATTTTGCAGAATTCTGGCACTTGTGCTACAGTTTCTTCGCTCCAGTTCCCACTTCATATGTACAATTCAAAGTGCATTGATCTGTGTTGTAGACAAATAAAATCACCATCCACTCTAAAAAACTTTTCAAACTCAACCCTTTTTCAAAGTAAAAAATGTAAGATCAAACCTAGATGAACTAAAGAAAAGAAAAATCAATAGTCCTCAAACCTCCTATGACAGTAAAGTGAATCAGCAAATTTTTTGCTGCTCTTCTGGGCACTGTTCAGGTAACTCTAAGCAACAGGTACCAGTGCCCTATCTCCATGCTCTGCTCATCTCAGACAAGGTCACCGCTTATATTTGCAGGTGAAATTCCACTTCAAGTCAATGAAGCTGTAAATGTTTATACCAGAAGAAAACCTGTTGGGTTTTTTTTCCTAGACACACTGTGTCTCTAGCTCAAAGTCTTCAAGTACAAACCTGAGAAGGGAGAACATATTCTAACAAAAAAAGCTCCAAGTGTGGTGAAGCATCCTTTTTGCTCTTTGCAAACCTTTTTGCTCCCCATATCCTGACCCTGTGAAGTGAAAACTCCACTTTTTCCCACACGCACCTCTCTGGTTTACCTTTTCATATTCAGAAAATATTTCATGCAAGGCAGGGATGAAACCTAATGTTTTTGTGTACAACAACGAAATGGCTGGGCCTGGGATGACACCAGAGGAGACCTGTGTTCACATCTTGCTCAGCCACAGGCCTCCTCTGCAAACTCTGTATGAATGTTCTGTGCTTCTGTATGGACACTGTGGTCTCTGCTGGGATAGCAAGTGCTGCTGTACCACATACAGCAGGAACACACATAAATGGGAAGGTGGACAAAAAGTGCACAAGAATGGCTGCTGTGAAGCAGAAGTGCTTCAATGCAGAAAGCAGACAGCTCACACAGCATTAGGAGCCACCAGTCCCCACTGTACCAAGGATGTGCCTGAGCTCTGGCTGCTTCAGGATGCCTTTGCAGTGGTGGGGCAGCATTGCTCCAGGCTTTGCTTTAGGGCCAGATCTGTGGTCTGAGGGATGGACTCTGCAAATAGTGACAAGTCACAAGCCCAGCAGTACCTGTCGGACTGCTCCTGCTGGTTTTCTGGCAACTGCTCTTGTGCTTAAGGCCATTGCTTGTGATGTACCTCCTTAAAGAGCAACTCCTCTGATACACAGCAAACCGTATTTCAAAGAGGAGCCAGCTTGTTTTACCTAGAGGCCATGGGGATCCCTGGCCCCTTTAATGGGTATCACAGCTTCCAAATCTTTAATAGTTTTCACATATAATTAGTTGTTGTAAAGACAATGGGCATCTCAGTGGAGATAAATCCTTTTACAAATGGTTTGGCCCTTTGCTCTTTCATCTGCCAGGTCTCCTTTTCATGAGGTTTTTCTTTGAATTCCAGTCATTCATCTACTTCAGCCTGCCAGGAATGGCTGAAAGAATACTCTTAATCTATGAGGCTCACAGATAATTAAATTAGAGGCCTCAGTCTACTCTGGAAAGCTGTTTTATATTTTCATTAACTCAAAAGGGACATTTCAATTACATTCCCTGTTTAGTACACAAATTATATATTGCCAGCAGACTCCACTGCAGCAAGTACCCAAAATGTGGCCTTTCAGAGAACTGCAGTGAAGAGAGCAAGTGTACCCTTAGAGGTTTATCCCCCTCTTCCATCACCCTCTCCCATACCCCAGAGCTACACTATCCCATCACACAGAGCACAGGAGGAGCAACAAAGAATGTTCTGAAACTTTTTTCTTGCTATCTCCCTTTCTCCCTCACTTAAATCTCTCTGTGCTGACAAGAGCCAGCTTCCACACAGGCTGGGATATGTTCTGCTACATATTTCTTGACTTTTCATTGTCTTTTGAAGGGCTACATCCATGTTCAGAATAAATTTGATTTATTTATAGAAACCTGAAATTCAGTTCTTGAAAACAGTAGCTGAGACTGAAAAGGTTTTTTGGAAGATGAACAACAGAAATACAGCATGCAAACCCCAGCATATGCAGCAACGCTGGTATTTCTCTGAGCTCTTCTGACAGGAGGCAATTTGCAATGCAGGAGTGGGTGTAAGTGACAGCCGTGGGCAGGGGATATCAACACCTCCCACGCCACACGTGGATGAGATGTGTTTTGCTGCTAAACTCTGTATTTTTACCAGGAAACAATGTTCACATTATTTAGGGAAAAAAAAAGCTAATGAAAATGAGGGAACTGGTGAATGAAGTTGCTGAGCCACTATCCATCATATTTGAGAAGTTGTGACAGTCTGGTGAACTTCCCACTGACTGGAGAAGGGGAAACGGAACCCCCATTTTTAAAAAGGGAAAAAAAGAAGACCCAGGGAACTACAGACCAGTCAGTTTCACCTTTGTGCCCGGTAAAATCATGGAGCTGGTTTCAAGCTGAAAGAGGGTAGATTTAGATTGGATATTAGGATGAAATTCTTTACTGTAAGGGTGGTAAGACACTGGCACAGGTTGCCCAGAGAAGTTGTGGATGGCCCCTCCCTGGCAGTGTTCACGGCCAGGTTGGATGGGGCTTTGAGCAACCTGGTCTAGTGGGAGGTGTCCCTGCCCATGGCAGGGGGGTTGGAACCAGATGATCCTTAAGGTCCCTTCCAACCCAAACCATTCTATGACTGAAAATGTGTCTGGTTTAATTCTTCTCTCTCTTTCAGCTCAGTGATGGCTCAAAGGTGGCTTGTGCCATTATCAGGTCTGGATTACAGTCAGTGCACACACACAAATCCACCAAAGGGCACAATATTGCCTTCTGTGAGCAGCGAGCGAGCGATGCACATGCATGGCTGTGATGCCACTGCTGGGCAAGCAGCCAGAGCCGGGCAGGTCTGGTGGGACCCACAGCAGGGACCACACCGATTCACTCTTGGGCTCCGCTCAGGGCTACACTGGCAGCTACAGTTACAGACACTGCTGAGTATGGACAGGACACCCATTCTCAGGACCGGTCTGTTCAAATCTGAACTCCTTCTAACTATCCTTTAAAATGACAAGATACAAACCAACTTCTGTGGAAAGTAACACGGTCAACCATGTCAGCAGAGCAGTATGTTCAAGCCAATGTCCCGACTTTCTGGACTAATACAATTTGTAAGCAGTTCTGACTCATATTCAAATACCTCTATCCATAGTTAACTTGTACCTTAAGTCATTTAGAACTCTAGAAATTGTGTATCCTTGATCCTTCTGACTTGGTAGAGTTGAACAGTATTGATTTCCTTTGCAGTAGATTCCTTGCAAAAGACAAGGAATGTAAGTAAATGGAAAACCCAGCATCACATAAATTTTATTCACTGTACAACGTACCTTAAGTGAACATATAGAATCATAGAATCATCAAGGTTGGAAGAGACTTTCAAGATTATCCAGAACAATCACCTCCCTACATCACCACTAAACCATATCACCCAGCACCACATCCAGATGCCTTTTGAACACCTCCAGGGACGGTGACCCCACCACGCCCCTGGGCAACCTATTCCAATACCTAATCACCCTTACAGTGAAAAAATTTTTCCTAATGTCTGAGGGTACACTCGATCCCCTCATCTAGGTCATCAATAAAGATACTAAACAGAATTGCATGATAAAAGTTTAAAAAATTGTTGTGTTCTCTTTCTCCTCCTGATTCATGGGTTCACAGAAACTGGTTAACTAAATACACAGAAATCCAACTCTAGAGTACTCAAAAAGGAAAAAAATGCTCATTCACCTATTTTAGAGACCTCTACCATGACCCAGGATCATTTTGTTATGCATGAAGTTGAAATTTGAAGGTCTGTAAGTAAGAGGTCTTTTGTAGTGAGACAGGAGAGTCTTTCTGGTAACGTCAAGAATCTTTCCAGGGAAGAGCAAACAGGCAGAGAGCACAGGAGATGGTACATGCCCCACACCATTCTTTTGCTTTTCATCTTAGAGAAGGTGAAAGGAACTCTACTGTGTTTTAAGAAGTATTCTCATGCTTTCAGAGTAAAACACATTTTCTTCTATAGCAGCTTCTTCAGACCATGAGAGCACTGTCTGAAATTAAGTAGTGGTAATTTATGATAGCAAGGCTTTGCAAACAGCAAAGGTCCACTCCTGCAAAGGCATCATGTTGAGCTAGATGATTTCTGTAGAAAAACTTGCACTTTGCTATCTTCTTTTTATTTTTTTCCTCCTTTTTATTGCCTCTCAGAAATTGCCACGGGAGAGCAGGGAAGGGAAGAGAACATTTCACCGCTGAAGGACTGTGGCAAAGAAGACCTGCTCAACCCGTAAGTCACAAGGACAGAGACAGAAAGCAAGTCAGACATGTGGGAAGGTGGGAACAGCCCAGCTGGCACTGGCAACTGAGGCTGATCAAGAGATAGTGGACAGACCAGCTCAACTGACCTTCAAAGCCAGTTTGACTGGGAACAAACCTGTGCTGGAAGAGGTGACATTTTAAGTATTGCTTATAAAAGAGGCACAGGGGAAGGAGGAAAAAAAGGGAAGGAAAGACCATTAACCTTGAGCTTTTCTAATCAGTTATACTAACTGAACAAATGAATGGAAAGCCTGAAGAATGGAGGTCAGCATGAAGCTTGCTATATAAGCTATAAACTTACTTTCCGAAACATGTCTCATGACCACATCACAGAAAGGTTGGTGATAGCAACTGCATGAAGTTTAATAAATATTTAAATAAAAATCAGAATTAAAATCTGGGGTGAACTGTACTTCTAAGACACAGTTCAGTTCTGGGAGAGATGAGCAGCTGTGCTGATTCCAGAATAAACACTGGACCTGAAAGCACCATAATCCTAGTACTGAGGGGAAAAAAATGAACTTCCCTTTAAAATGGAGCAGTCCCCTTCCTCCAGTAAGCCAAGCCTGCCCTAGGAAATGCCAAAAAGGATCATGACAAGGTCTTGTATCTTCATCTTCAGTTCATGGAGCCATTTTGTAAATCAGGGTCAGCCCCAGAAGAAAAGGGATCATACCCATGAAAGCCTTTGAGTTAGGGGCAAGAAAAGAGATGGGGAGCTTTGGAGGCTCTACCACATCTCCTGCGCAACTGCTCAAGAATGGACACTGTTACTCAGCAGCGGGGAAAAACAGTTTCCCGCAGGTGTGCTCTAGGATGCCCAGAGCAACCACTATTCTCTGCTATACCCTGCAGGTTGCTATATGTCAGAGTTTTGCTGTGAGTAGTTTTCTGTACAAGCCAAGCTGAAGCATTTTATGAGAGAGTTCATCATCATCAGTGGGCAATAATGGTAATTGTACAGGAGCAGAATCAATGTAAAGACACCAGAGTTTCAACTCACTGTCTCTAAAGAGTCTATAATTTACAATTGAATCTGACTTCAGCTGATCAAGTGGGTAACAGATTAGGATAAATGAGTAATAATACCCAATACCTCAAAAGACACACGCATCTCATCTTTCAGTTCAGTAAAAGTGCATGGATTTCTAATCATCCGCTCAAGAACACTTGTCAACAGCACCCAATCAAACGTGAATGCTGGAGGTGGAGTTCTGATTTGAAAGCAGCTTGCAGTTTTTAATGATGGCTCAAACATGTAAAACACCATTTGAAATTATTATGGTGTCTGTTTGGCAAAGGACAGGTAATCATCAATGTCTACATTAAAACTACAGTGACTGAAATCCACCCCAGGAGATGTTCTGTGCCTATTGTATCACACTGTCTTTCCAAATATTCAGTCTCAGAAATGATGGTCCATCATGCCGGGTACCTTTTCAAGACTGACAGATTTGACTACTTTGCTCAAGGGTCATTATAGATCACAAGTGCTGAAAGCAAAAATAGTAAGGGAGCAATACAGAAAGAACAAGATATTTCTTTGTAATTGTTATTATGTTGTCTCAAGGACAGTCCAGAATACTGTCGTTTCAGTCTATTGTGTGATCAATATTCAGTAATACTGATGGACTGCAATGCAACTAATGACCTCAAGCAAATGAGTGAATTCACTACATGCCTGGAATAATACCTTCAAAAAACACTGATAAAATCTATATGTTATGCTTCATCAACTGGAATTTGGAACATGCTGAGAAATATTTGGAAGCCTTATTGAAAAAGCAAAAATTCAAATAGAATCCTTAATAATTTGGCTCCATTTTTAAAAAATGTGGAGCAGCCACAGGTTTCTGAAAAGTTTGGTGAAAATTGCTCATCAATTTGGAATCTACACCTACTTATTTGGATGCCTAAGTAAAGATCTATCACAAAAAGCTCCTACACTTGCCTTTTTTATAATTTATTTATTTTCTTGATTGTCATTTTCAAAGCCATTCAATTATTTGAGATCATATCTTTTCTTAAATGGATAGAAACAGAAAATCTGTATCTCTGCCAGCACAATGATAGACCTTCACAAGCTATCTAAGATACTTGAGGAGTATACCTGCTTTCTTGCTGGGGAAAAAAAGGAACTTAAACTTAATTTTCATTAGAATTTGTTTATCAAATTCAAAATTTTCTGGTGGGCTGGATGATTTCTTTTTTACCAGAAACCCAGCTGAGATCCAAGAGGCCTCTGTCCACCAAACGCATTTCCAGTTGGGTACACCTTGGCAAACAGTACGAGGAGCTGGACTCCAGTAGGTCTCCATGGTGGATCTCAGTATTGATGGATCCCATGGTACCAGTAAAGGTAGGAAATATCCAATCTGCTTTCTTTCACTCCTTAACCAGGACAAAGTTGAATTTTAACATCTTTGCTCTTTCAGAGAGCTCTGTTTTATTTGGAATTTGTTATTTTTCTAAGGAATTTTCTAAGATCCTATTTTTCTAAGACAAATAGTATCTAATCAAAAAGTGCCACCTGCCCTGCTGAAAAGCTGAGAATATCCTCCTTCTGCCTTCCATGAAGCTTAAGCCAGTCACTGGTTCAGAAATATGAACGCTTAGATTCATAGCAAGAGGACTGAAGATGACTTGAAAGATCAACTCCTTCAGCCTCTGCTCAGGAAAGGACAGACTTTGCTCCCAGGATTTGCCAGCCCGTTCTGTAAAGCCTTCCCCTACAGAAATCCCCAGCTACTCTACCATAGCCCTTGGCCAGTTTCACCATTAGGAAATTGTTGCCCATGCTGGAGCACATGCCGCTGTGGTCCTGGGGATACTGTGAGGTCTGGTATCATTACTTGGGAGACTAAATGTCTTTTTAAGAGGGTCATTACTCTAACCCTGACAAAGTAATTTCAGGAGAGTGATGGTCACAGAGGAGATGGGTAAGTGGCAAGAATGTAGGAGAGGAAGGTTCAGAGCTAGAGGATAACTGCAGTTTGTCACTGGTCCTGCGATTTGCTGAATAGCTGTCACCACTGCCTGCCTGGTACACGAAGAAATGCACACACATCCCTAATGTTGCAAAAATAACTGACAATGCAGCTTTAATAGGAAACAAATAGACAGCCAAAGCTCTCTGGGGGATGTCAAGTGGGACTTGAAAACCAGTTTGAGGTTTGCTTGGTATTTAGAATACATTTTTAATTCTTACTGATCCATCAAGCCTTTTGGCTTTGCTGACATTCCGTAGTTTCAAGCTTTTCTCTGTGGCTAGGAACCTACAATAAATATGAGAGCTCCGCTTTCATAAAACCTCTTTATTTCAGAAGAGGGTAGTAGAAGAAATATCCCTAAAGTAAAAGTATTCAGGCTATGAGTTTCAGACCTATGGGCAGGACGTGAGCTGCTACTTCTCAAGAGGCATCACTTTCGTAGACCTGAAACCACCTCTATTACAAGATCTGTCAAGATCACAACTCAGGGGTCTAAGGCAACAACTGTTTTAATTAATCTATTATCTATGACAAAAACATAGCAAATATCAAAGGGCATGTGTTAATAGAAATTATGAATATTCAACAGAGCCATATGAGGAAGACAAACATAAAGAACCTCCTGCTTGGCAGTTATCTATGCTGAGCTTTAAATTAGCCACACAGGGACAAATGGATTTAGTGCTGTGCCATGTTATTTCATCCAGACTACTAGAAGATACACAATTAGGGCCATCAGTCTACAGATCCAAATCCCACAAATATCAGCAAATTGCATGCTATAAGCTATGCAATTTTGAAAGCTAATGCTCTTTATCTGGTTTTATTTCCCAGTGTTTCATATTTTTGCAATAACCACAGCATTTAACTACTCATGGGACAATTCTACCAAGAACTGAACATTCCTCTAGAAGAAAAACTTGGGAGGAATAGTGTTAATTTTCAAAGCTAGTGTAAGCAGATTGCATTTTACAGGTTATCTCCCTGGGGCCAGGATGGGAAACTGAGGCTTCAGATTTAAGAATTATCCTTGACATACATAATTTAATAAAATAAAGAACTTCCTGGTAATGGCATTAGACTTTTACATCTCTTAACAAACACATCACATAACCAAAGAGAAATGACTTTTGGCATGAGAGATATACGATCTCATGAACCAACTGATTTCATCAATGGAGGACTCTTTCCTGCTGTGGGCTAATAAGCTAATAAATCACCTCAGCCAGCAAGTGCCAGCCATTTACAGTAAGAACTGGCTGAGGGTAACATGAACATCATAGAGCTGCTATTACTTCTGCAGCTACAAGAAAGTGAAAACCCAAGAGGACAAACACGTATGAATATTATATCGAAGTGACTACACCTAATTCTACCCTTGGTATTAGAAATGTATTTGCACTGAAGTCATTGGGAAATTTTATAAATTATTTCTTCCAGTTTTATTCCTACTGTGAAAATAAATATTTGTCTTTCTATTGAGATCTCTTTTGTAGTTTGCACTAGCCTAAACATCTCACATATATTGGTTTAAAAAAATCTTAAGTAACTCAGTTGAGTAGCACCAGTGTAAAACTGCAAAAAGCAAATGGGAAACCATGTACTTCAGTAACATTGTCATATGCAAATATTCATATAACCCATTTTAGAAGTGTAGCAAATGGGATTGGATATCATACCAGTGGTTTCATACCAAAATTTAAATACCATGTTCTCACTGGCTTTTTCATTTCCCTAGCCAAATGGAAAGCAGTCAGGCACAATTAACTATTTGTCAGAAAACAATCTCTAAATTAACACCATTCTGTGCGAATGAGCTGAAAATCACATTCTTTGCTTGCCAAAATGCTTCCATTTCTGCCTCATGTTTGTGCTCAGAACTAAACATAGCTACAGATACGCTGCTTGACATAACTGACCAAGGGGAAAAAGAACAACTGCTGCTGAGGTTTTTCAGAACCAGCAGCCAGCGAGATTTTTCTAAAGATAGGTAGGGAGTTAGCAGGGCTTCACCTCTGCATCTCGTAAAATTCTTTACTGACAGACCTTTGATTAACTCAGGCAGAAATAGATTAAATCCCAATTAAGACATTCATATTTGTGGCAGAGCTTGAAAAAGAAAAGAAAATGAGGGGGAGAGTAAGTTACAGTGTTTTCTAGACTTCACCTTAAAAATATAGGAACTGACTTCCAATTATATTTATATCCATTCATTTCTACTGACGTCAATGGATTTACTCCTAAATTATGCCAGATGGAAATCAGGCTAGCTATTAGCACATTTTCATGCATATAACCAGCACACCTTTAAAAGTATCATTTATGCAAAAGCATGTCCTCAGACAACATGCATCCTCAGCTAACCCAGATAAAATCAGAGGAAGGGGCAATCAGTGATGGGGAATGCCAGGGGAAAACTGCAGAGTGATAGAAGAGAAAGGGAAAGAGGAGATCTGGAGCAAACTTCACACGTAACCTTCACTGCTGCTGCATCTTGGGCACTGAACTGATAACCTCTGGGGCTGACACAAGACATGGTGGCTATTTGCTTCCATAGTAGAAAAGCGGTCTGTGATCTATGTTACCTCTGAGCTTGGTTTCATTTCATTTCATTTCATTTCATTTCATTTCATTTCATTTCATTCATATATTTCACTTTTTAGTGGAGCAGCCTGCAACACTGCTGCTTCCAAAGCTTTAAACCCCTTTGCAGGTCCATGTGGGGCTACAGGTGCGTAACCATTATCAGTCAGTGGTTGGCTCCTCATAGCTGTTTTACAGAATCCTTCACTCATTGGATGAGATCCTATAACAAAACCATTCCTTCTGCTTGTGCTTGCAAATATCCAAGCAGCTGTTTCAAGTTATTTGAAGGGGCTAGAGACTGAGGTTTCACTTGACAGTGTCCAGGCTAATGGAAACTGATGATATATGTGGCCTCTGATGAGTGCAAACAGACCCTCTGTCTAATCTAGGGTGAAAGAAGACAGAAGAGCTACAATTCCTCTCTTTGAGATCTACTTGCAGCTGTAAAGACTTAATCCTATAAGGTTATGAAAGGTTCAGAGAAGGCTGGTCATATTCTTGTCAAAATGGGATTTTTCAACACCTTCCAGCCCACTCAACAATTTGTACACCTGTCTGCACCCAGTGGTCTCTGCAGTGCATTGGTTGGCTGCTCCTTCCACAGTCACATTCTTGCGGGCTCCTGTAGCTCTCTGCTAATCTCTTCCAGTGCTGTCCCACTCTTCCCTTCTCCCAGGCTCTACTCAACTTTCTGCACTCGTCCATTTGTCTTACGTCCCACAGGAACAAAAGTCACAGCAGGGACACAACATCTGATGTGTGGTTCCATGTATCCTCCTTCTGCTACCTTGCCTACTCAGACAGTTACAGTTTGGGGCAGGGTCTGCTTCTATTGGTACTGTTGATGCTGCAATCCCACACCATGGCATTTCAGGTTTGGCTAGTCCTTAGGCCCTCTCATACTAACATAATTATTAATAATATCTTATTAACCACAACAATCACCATCAAAATCAATGCTGCTCTGTTCCTCATATCAAACAACAAAGCAAGAGCCCAACAGTAAGTCAGTTCCTCCTCAATAACCAGCTTCCCCAAAATACACAAAAGCAGGGGGCCTCAAGACAAAAAAGTCACATAAAAGGTCCTCACCCTACCCCGTGCAGCTGTTCAATCCTTCTCCACGCTGCTCCTCTTTGCAATACATCCAGCTTCTTCTACCTATCACAGTTGCCTTTGCCTTATAAACATCTGCCTGCAGTTTTGGGCATGCAGATTTAAACCCCTGTTTTGAAATTTTAGGTGGGAGAACATTAATGTATTCTTTAATCCTATGATTCAAAGATCCAAAAACCATAGCAATAATAAGCATTTTTAAAATGGAATGAACACATGTGTGTTTAAACCTAAAGTATTAATGTTTTTCCCCCTGAAGGGCCCTGCATAAAGCCTCATGGAATGAGATGAGGCCAGAGACAACACCATATACCGCTTCTTTTCATAATAATGCACAAGCTTTTCATTCCATAAACAAATAGGTAAGCTTCTATTTCCCAACGAGGCTTCTCCTCAAAGTGAACTTTTTAGGGCCATTTCCATAAACATCACTGACATGTTCAGTATGAAGCACACAAAAGCAGCTATATCCATACCACACATCCACAGCCGACTCTGGCCCATGTCTGCAACTATTTTCAGCGCAAGATCAACAAACGAATGTTTGCACAGCAGCATCTGCTCAGCAGAAATGTATAAATAAAAAAAGGCCCAACAATAACATGATGTGTTCAAACAGTTTCAGGAATCTTCGCTGTGGTTAACAGTCATTAGCATCTAGTGATTAAAACCCAGGTGCTTCCTTCCAGCAGGGCTACTGTTACCATATGAGCACCTTAAACTCAGGGAATCCAAATAACATCTGAAAAAACCTTTGGTAGGTCCATTTGTCTTCAACAGCAATGTCACTCCATTGGGAGCAGCAGGTCTGAACCCCTACACAGAGTGTCCTGATGTATACCCAAAGAAACAGCCACTTTGGCTCCAGAGCCTCTTTTTGTACCCTATTTTGAACACTGTACAAGCTGGTATGTCCTTCCAAAGGAGTGGGGGGACATCCCTGTACTTAAAAAAAAAACATTCCAGGGTATCCATCTAGATCTCTGAGATGGTCCTTAATAGTCTTGCAGCTGGAGCTGATAAGAATGAGTGTGCTTCTGCCGGAGTTGCTGACAAGATGGCTTGCTCCTCACAACAGCATGCCATCTAAGCGCTACCATTTTTTAGCAACTTCTGACTTTTCTGATCCCTATCTCCAATAAGTTTGACTTATATCACTTGTTATACATATGACTATTGCCACTCTCTGACTTTTCTGAAAAAAGGCTAAGCTGTTAGAAGAGAAAAATACTTAATGTCACTATCAGACCAGAAAAAAATGTGACTCCATGGGACAATTCAGTAAGAGCAGCTCTGAAATGGCCTGCAGAGTTTTCCATGGATCATATTGTGTGTTCATTACTAAGGATGGTGTACCACGTCTCTGTTGAAACTGCATTATTTCTGTGTGCTATGCTAGTGCTGGAAAAAATCCAGTGTCATTCCAAGAGATTCTGCCATGAGGTCAGGTGTGATTTAACAGTACCTAATTTCTCTACCTCTATGGCATGTCTGACAAGATAAGACCCCAATGCCTCATGTCTATCCTTTCCAGGCCTTGGTAATGCTGCATGCATGAGGAACTCTACCAGGAACGATGCAAGGGTGGGGCAGTTTTTTATACATCTAGAAAACTTTGCTCTTCCAGAAGATCCTGTTTTGGATTCTCCTACCCACTGACCCCTCTTCTCACCCTGTCCCTTTCAGGCTGTTTTTCCTGTCTTGCATCCAAAGTCTAATGTGAACACCAAAGACTGTAGTTGGGTTTTTTCTTTTGATTTCACTAGATTTTCTGTTTGAAGCAGTAAGTCTTTCAGCCTTATTCATCAGTTTTCATTGCACAAAGAGGAGGACATAAAACTGTGTATGACCTGTATAAATCACATTTATTCTGTCTCTATTTCTCTGTCCCCTGCAGCTGGTTTTTAGTTCTTACATTAAAACTGTAAATTTTGCTTTCTTATGTAGTCATTGTGCAACTTTTCTTTCCTTTTCTAATCCTTCAAGTGAGGAAAACAGCCAGGAGAAGGATATAGTGTATGCTGGGATTTTTATCCACCTCTACATAGGGATGAATAGCAAAATACTGTCTCTCCCTAGATTTACAACTGTAAAATGAGATCAAAATCTGGCCCTTCGAGAGAGGTGTTACTTTTGGAAGTGATCAGAAACAGCTGCTTTCAGAACCAGTGATGCTGGTTGTGCCTGGTAATTGAACAAGAGATCTTAGGAACTTTTACTTGTAAGGACAGGAGAACTTTGCTGAAATATTGGTAAATAAGGTATCTACTGATCAAAAAAAATACAGCAATGCTCTCAAATTCCTTGGAATGCCGTGATAATAATTAGGCAGTAATATCTGACAAGGTTAACTCTAATGTTATTCAATGGCTGTTCCCCAAAGTAGATTCCCTTTTGGTAGTAAAATCATTATCTTACTGTTTAAACATTCAGGCTTTCCTCTCTATTTCACAGTTCATAAAGCACCTTTATGGTGTTGAGATTTTTTTTTTTTCTGAACAGACAGAAGACAGTTTGTTTTTCCTGCTTGGATTAAATCCTATATCCCACAAGCAGTGAACCTGTGATACTGCTCTACTGTTTTTAATTGTCTCCTTCTATTAAGATGCCAGCACTGTATGTCTTCCCTGCAGCCTCAGCGTGATTTTGCTACGTGCCTGGCATTAGTGCTGTTGGGTCTGAGGTTAATGTGTACACTGTACAACTCATTAGCTGTGCATTACTATCAGAGCCAAAAATCAACATGATTGATCCAACAATATGTTTGGGCTTGGGACTGAGACTCAAATGAGCCCTCACCAAAAGCAAAGGTCACCAACTTGGCACAAATTTTGCTGTGCACAGAGAAAGCTTTTCTTCCAAACTATTCATCAGGGAAGGTACAAATGACAACTAATATGGGCCTCATTAAAAACGAGAAGAGGAAACCCCTCAGAGAGGGCAAGGAGGCTCCCTCCCTATAATTTATTTTTTCTCAGTCCTTTCCTAAAGCTTTTATTTACATTACAATAAAGACAATGTGGAGCTTAAAGGTAGCTGTGGGGCTTGGGGTTTAAAAGACTCATTAGATTAATTATCTTGATGTGCACTATCAATTACTGTCCAGTTAAGCAGAGAGGATAACTCTGCAGGCAGAAATAAATCTTCAGAACTGAAGGATCTGGGGGAAGGGAATAAAAGGATTTTTTTTATCAGCACTATTATTTCTTCTAGTTAAAACTCCAGTGTCAAAACATTTTCCATCTTAAAATAACTAAAATAAAACAGACACTAGTTTAAGAGTGGGAGAGAGAAGAGCAGTGATACAAGAAACCATTTCAATCGTGGATTTTTTTCCAGTACAGTTCTTATGCGGATTTCACTCATAACTCAAGCACAGTCAGGCCCTGAAATCAGTACTTCAAAATATGCTATTTTATGTATGGCATCATCATGTTCTTTCTTACCCAGTAACCCAGGGTGTTGAAAATGCTATTGATACAACAATTAGGCTGTAAAAGAAATACTTCCCTGCAGTCTCCAGAGTTGCTGTGTTGCAATATAATTGTCTAATGGCACATTTTTGTAAGGGCTGTCATGGCATTATGGGTATAATGTTATTTTTACAGAATATGATAATAAGGTAAAAGGCTGGCGTTAATATCCTTAAGAACCTATTACATAAACAGAGGTTGAGGATTAAAATTGGACTGGATTTGCAGAGTCTGCATTGAGTAAATGTTTTGCCACAGTGAAAATTTTAACATAACTTTACCCTCTGCTATTTTTTTAAAACTATCCTATTCTTCTGAGAGTCAATTCCTCTTTCCAAAAGAGAATACAGCTCCTTCTCAAGGTATTTTTAGAAAATCTGTTTATTTTTCTCTGTTAACGGTTGTTTGGCAAAACAGGATACAAGGCATATATGGCTTCTGCTTGTACCAGCAGCAATACTTCGCTCTTCCGCAACACCCCTCAAACATTAACCAGCTGATTTGTCCTGAAAGCACTTGTGGATAGAGACAACGCACATCTGATTGCAAGCTGAGTGGGCGAGGAGGATGGGACAACACTATGCAAAAAGACGGGAAAAAAACAAATGTTTTCCTCTAAATTAGAGCATTTTTACTAGGAATGGCTGTGCTTTTGCCAGAAGTTTTTTCCATGGCAATCAGATGAGGGTCCTGGGGGGAGAAGGGCTGCAGAGCAGAGAGAAGAGGGGGAGGGTTTATGACCTATTCTGCTGCTTTCTTATCTATTTATTCATGCCATTAATCAAAAAGCTGAATTGGGAGTATTGTTGTGCTGGAAAAAAACCCTGATGACTGGGGTGAGAGGAATTCATACTGGGCAGAGCCTGAAGGTCAATACAGCCTTAATGGGCCTCTCCATTACCCTGAAGGTGATAATTTTAACTTCAGGATACAAAAACAGCAAATGAGAACAAGGTAACTTTGAGAAGAGAAATCACAGCTCAACGGGAACATAATGTTTGGAAAATCTTGGATTTTCTAAGATAGACAATCCTTTTCCTTTCAAACTTCTTACATGCAGCCAGTTAGCAGAAAAAAGCAGACAAGCAATCAAACAGACACAGTATAAGGGCGTAGCTCTTGCAAAACACTGTCTTTCTCAGCAGCAATGTGTCATCAGGGTTGGTCAGCCCCAGGGATGTAAGGATAAATCTGTTTGTCCCATACAACTGAAGTGGGATCTAGGGCTGGAGGGTGAGCTAGGTGTCCACAGTGCTGCTTGGGTCAGCATGGTTGATGGAGGAGATGCTCGGGGCTTTGCTATTGCTTAGTCTGCATTTGCCTTGCTCCTTGTCTCATCTGAGTTTGCCTCAAAACATTGCCTTAATACCAGCCTCCCCACCCTAGATAACTCCAAATGCCTGGAATGAGCTCCACACCTTCCCTGGCCCACATGCTGCTCTGCAGGTTATCTTTCTCCCTCCCTGCATCCCACAGCCAGGCAAGCACAGGCACTCTCCTACCCTGCCACTGCTGACACCCTACTTGCACCAGAGGAAGAAGGCAGAAACACATTGGGGCAGGAGACCAGCTGTTTTGGTGGTTAAGTGCTTAAAATAGCTGGGAAAGGCACCCTCTGCTCCCCACTGATGGCAGGGCTGGATATGGGTTCAGTAGAGGTCTCTGCTTCCTTATGCAACGTGTTTTATTAAGGAGAGGCTCACATTGCATTTAAATTACATTTGAAAACCAAGGACAGTCACTGTCTCCAATTCTTTCACTGTCTTTCTTGCAATATTTACTGGCTGAGAGAAAAAAAGAGGCCTTTCACCTCCTTCTGAAGGAAGAGAATGAAAGCTTTCCTTCTTTCCTGCTTTTTTTTCCAACTGAACTTGACTGCAAATATGTTCAAACATGGGCTTTCCAACCTACTAAGCCCCAAAACATGAGCTGACCCAGCATGTGTGCGAGGGGAAGTGGACCTTCTTGGACAGATCCTACTGTAGCTGCCAAGGCAAAAGATGGAGAGGCCCAATATCTGGAAAATTTAGCAAGATCTAGGAAGAAAAACCCACATCTAGCAAAATCGAGAAAGTCCCTTGTTCAGCAAGTCCCATCCAGCCAAGCATCAGTTCAGGTTTGGGTTATGTAGAAGAAAGAGTTAAGCTCCATGCCGTGGCAGCTGCTCTATGCAAAGCAGCCAGCACTCAGGACCACACTGGGACGTGCTCCCACAGCCACCACCCCACCACATTGGAGGAACTGAAACAGCTCCCACACCCCGGGGAGGCAGCGAACCCCCCCCCCCNCAGCCTATCATTTCCCCTCTCAAATGCTGCCCTGGGTTTATCAGCAGGATATCTGCAGAGGTCCCTCTCACAGCAGAGCCACACGGATCCCACCTGTGCTCCCCACCTCCCCTTGCCTGCACAGACACAGCTGCCAAAGCAGGAGTCACGTCTCCAGGCACACAATTCCTCCTGATGCTGGAAGGGAGAAGTTAAATAAAACTTCGTGGTGGGCTCGTTCTTCCTGGGGTTCATAGGAACAGCAATACCAATATGCTGCATTTTATGGGAAAAGTTAAGGATGGTTAGATCAAAACTGAGGCAGAGGGAGAGTGTGCAGGATGTGATTACCTCTGCTGGGATCTGGCCAGAACTAACGCAGCCCTCATGGGAAGGGCGAGGGGACATGCAGGGCCCACTATTTAACTGTACTCCACAATTATCTGACAGAGTGTTTTTCGTTCACTACAACAACCAGACTGTACTGCAGAAATACAGACTGTCAAGCTCAGGTCCTTCATGCATTTACCATCATATTCCTGTATTTTTTCATGATTTATTTACACTTATTCTTTTTTCCAATCCCCTTGCACTGAGCACTTGTGCCTGACTTAGATTTATCATTAGCATGGGAAAAAATAGCACGTGTGTTACGGATTAAGACTGGCAAAGCTGTTTTTAGCCCAAGTTTTCCTTAATATATCCATTTACTGAAGGCACCTGAAGCAAGAAGAGGATGATATTACTGCAGATAAAAGTAACCTGTGGAGGAAACTTGCTGACGCTGGGAGAGGAAATTACTTTTCATGCTATTTCAGGTCTACGTCTTTCCTAAGAACAAGCTGATTGTTATCCCAGATAATGAAGACTGTTAATGTAATTAAGTGCCCTTTTGTGGTGTTTTACAAAGCAAACAAATAAGTTCCAGAATTAATAAGCTGCAAGGTTAAGTAACACAGGGCAAAAGCAGGACTCTGCATTAGGACATAAGTGCTCCACAGCAAGTACTTCGCTGGGATTTAAACATAGAATTTCTACTTTAGGGGACACAGAAGATTTTCTGATTTGAGGTATGTGTAATCTCCAAAAGGTCAGATCAATTTTAATATTATGACCAGCTGCATATTATCAATATGAGAAATTGGGTCTTTCTCTAACCACTCAAAACAGGAGGCCAGGACCAAATCCCCTTGCTTTTCTTCCTGGGCGTTATAGATGGGTAGTATTTCCAAACATGCCTAGATAATTAGTAAAGAAAACAGAGACTGAAATAAAAGAACAAAAACAATCTGTAGAGACTAGAAATTGCAAAGGAGAGCACGCTACAGGAATGTAATTTCCTTGCAAAGAAATTAGGCATTTGAGTAATAGTTTTCTTAGCAAATGCCCATGTTTCTAGCAAGTTATTTATTTGGTTAAACCATATACTGATTTGCCCTGGGGGCTTAAGACACAGTACAATGCAAAACTCATTGCAGTTTCAGCCTAAACACACACAGGTACTTTCCAGGGCCAGTGCACAGACCTGGGGATTAGAACAACACAAATTTTATTCCTGAGCATGCCATTGGTTCAGTCTCTGCAGCCTGATGAGGCAGCGAGCCCAGAAGAAGAGTCTACCTAACGAGGCCGCCCTGTTTCCCAGCCCCTGCCCCTCTGCCACAGGCTCTCACTATTTCTCTTGCACTGGGATTTGTACTTGTCATAGAACTTGCAGAAACCTAATGCTACCCCACCAAAAGTAACAAGCTTTCTACCAGGCTCAGGGTAAGACAAGAACTGGCACCACTGTGATGGAAGAGCTGGGAGAGTTCAGGGGGATGGCAGTGGCATTCCCAGCCACAGACATGGCAATGACAGGGTTTTTAAAATGCTGCCTAGCAGCTGCTGCGCTTCATGGAAAGGTGGTTAAAATCAGATATTCAGAATGTTAAATAAAGGCAAAATGTTTTAAGTACATGATGGGCTGGTGGTTTTCTTGTGCAAAGACATTTTAAGTTCGCTTTTACAATTTGGAAATTTTATAAAATTTTGAAACTGAAACTTCTCTCCCATTCTTTGAAAACTTATTTGTCTGTGATGAGAATAGCAATGCAGCTCTGTTGCTGTCTACTTGTTTTGCTAACCAGGGAATGTACTTCCAAAGGAAATGGTAAAACAGAAATGTTTTCATTTCATACTAGGGGAAAAAAAACACCTCAAACACACTCTCATGTCATTAACCTAAATCTTGTTTGGACAGCTTGCACGGCTCACAATGTTGCTGTTATCACTATCTTCTCTGAATTAGAGCGAGAGCAGGAAGATAAATACAATAATGCAATATACGGCTCGATACCGAAGAAGATCACTCTGCTGTGACATGCCTCGCGCTTCAGCTCTAACACAATGATATGGTTATCTAAAGTTTGAGGAGACTGAACAGCCTGCAATGTATTAACACACTTCTCATTTCTGAGATAGTGTCAGGAGCTGAAAAAAGACTTCGATTCACTGTGCTGTTTTGGTTATTTCCCTTCCAGTATCAGGTGTTTTCTCCCCTCTGATCCCCACATCAGATTTGTGGGACCAGCAACACATTTGCCCTGCACAGGCAGAGCAACGTGAACAGGAACCAAGCACTAGGGTTAAGATCTAGTGAGAAAAGCCCATAAGGGCATTTTTTCTGCAGCTTCAAAGATTAGCATTATAAAAGACAACTTGCAGCAGCTCCTATTTAAGTTTCTCAAAAGGGCTTTGAGATCATTTTAAGAAGCTCACTGCCTGTAAGACATTTGGCATCCAGAAAGGAGAACAGTCTCTGGCTGTAGAAGTGCTTTTTCTTTCCTTTAAGTGTACGTTTAAAGTGTCACTGGCACAGTGAGGACAGGGAGAGACGCAGAGCTTGGGATTTCATTTAGGTTCCTTTTTTTTAACTGACCCAGCAACAAGCCTGGCGCCTGGCTACAGTTTCAGCTTCCCCCGAAACCAGCCCTGCTTTTGCTTGTGTGGCCAACAGTCGAACTGGCAAAAGCTCCCTTTGCACAGCCACTTTTGCCAGAACACCTTTTTGTGTTTGCATTAAAGAGGCAAAAATGTAGATAAAGCTTTTGCCAATGATAACTTGGTCTATTGGAACAGATGTTATGAAGTGGTAAAATAAACTACAGTTTCCTCAGCGTTTTAGCTCTCCAGTGCAAGAGCAGAATTTGCTCCTCATGAAGGAACTCAATGGTAGGTGGATAACTGTGAGGAGAAAAGCAGCAGTGCCTATTTCAGCTCATCTATAAGCCACAGGATGTGCAGAACTATAAAAAAGTGGGGAAAAAGAGAGGTGGAAAAGACATTTTCTACCAGGATTGAAAGCATTCCTGGAAAGAAGGTGGGCAACTAACACACACATGGAAAAGCTCCTCAGCTAGGATGACATTACTAAATTTTATTTTTTTTTAATTTGGTCAATAAAATATCTTCATGGGGAGCATTAAAAGAAGGAAAGACCTGGAAAGATTAAAACTCACATGTACCTCTTCCCTCCTGCTTGCTAATCCCACAGGTCTGGCTGAAGTGAAAAGACAAATCCTAGAAAGAAAAAAGGTGATGGGGAGTGCACACACTTCATTACAAACTGGCACTCGACATTTCTCTTTGTTACAGAAAAGTTTTAGAAAGCTGGTGACTAATATAACTGCCTAATCCTTGGCTGGCTTCAGAAACCCTTCCCATAACGTCAAGGTCAGGACAAGGTTAGTGCCTTAATAAAAGAGGGAATATGGCATCTCTAATGATTGCTTCTGGCTGTTTTTTCCTTACCTATAAGAATGCCACAATGAGCATTTGCTTTCTTAAAGATGCAGAGCTCTTTGCTTTACCTGCAGACGGACCCTCACCCCAGGGCACAGACAGGGATCTGGTGGTGGACCTGCGAGATGGATGTTTCATGCTGAAGACCACAAATTTAGTGCTGTCTTCACAGGGAAGAAAGCAGAAGAATCCTGTTAGCGTGCCATTGCTTAGTACCTCAGACAACCTACTATTTATTTTAAATGCTACCCACCTGAGGGAAGGCTCCATTAATGAATCTATTTTTGTAGTACCATAAAGGTTCAAGTTTAGAGCTAAGTTTAGAGCAGAGACATATAAAAAATGTCAAATCAGGAAATAGCTTAATGAAACCAGAGAGTAATCACAGCAAATTACAGTGAAATTTCTATGGGATTACATTTTGCAGTCCCCAAACAAGTGGAGGAATTAATCTCACTTAGTGTCGTTTCATTTTGCTGAGAATTCACTGCAAGGATATGTAAGTAACATAATGTGATGACATTAAAGCTGTCTTATAAGTTACAGTCCAAGGTGCTTTTCAAAACTGCAGTCCATAGAAAAATAGCAAGATATGCTACAAAATATCACAGAGAAAAAGAAAACATTGGCAATATTAGGAGGAATACAAGGCACATATTTTATTTTGTGGCTGCTAATAATGAGGTCTCTTTCTAAACTCCAACATTTAGAAACTATCCAGCAGTAGATATGGTAAGGAAGTTCACCCTAGGAGAAGAAAACTGGTATTACTGGTGTGCTTCCAAAAATCACTGCAGAATTTAACCTCTCCCCTCTGGCAAACCCAGGTTTTGCACAAGGAGCATCTAGGAAATACCTTGTGGTCAGCACCTCACCAAGTTGCCTTAAACACTTCCTCTGAAACAGTATATACAGTTTGCATACATACAGTATATATACCTTCCTCTCTCATCCTGCAGGTTAGTTTTCTTCCACCCATGCTTTACAGTCCACAGTCCAGTAACAAAATAAAAGCAATTTCACATCGCTTTTTACCATATGTGGTGATTTTATCTACTTTTCAACAGGTCTCCAACATGAGAAGAAGCTAGGAACTTTTGATCTCTCTTCAGTTACTAACACACAGCTCTGAATGGTTAGTTCAGTGAAAAAAACATGTTGACTTTTGGGTAACAATGTCACTGCAAATCACTCAAGAATAATTCTTGATGACAGCCACAGTAAATACACTGGAACGTGCACAGAGCCACAGCCTGGTGCTATTAAAGGCAACACAAGTTTCACCACTAAAGTCAGCAGGACCTTGAACTGGTCCATAATGAGTAACATGAAATAAGAACTCAGTCCATAAGGCAAAAAAGAAGAGGAGAAGGAAAAGTGTATTAACTGTAAGGAGAGGAAATCAATAAACCAGAAGCGTGCCATGTGTCCCCTTAAAATGACCCATGAATATTTTACATATAAGGTCTATATGATCTGCTACAGCGCAGTGACCCTTTCAGAAGAGAGGATTTTGCAACAGAATAAGCTTCATGTATTCAGCTTTTCATAAGTTTATAGAAATAAATATGAAAGGAAAAACAAGATTACAGACCCCATGGCTGTACAGTTTAATACTGGTAAAATTTATTTACCAATGCTTCGAGGGAAGGACAGGAAAACATACAAAATCTGACTGAAAGGTTTTCCAGTCTTTGCCTCGTTACAAGCACTGTGGACTGACCCATGTTTTGCTAAAAATTGATGATGTGCCTTCTTAAAGGATGCTAAATAGGAATATGGCACCTGCACCTTTGGCTCCCATATTTTCATCTAGAGCTAAAATATACAGTATTTTTTTCAGGGCAATCACAGTCAGCTTTCCACACGTCTGCTGGATGCATAGGTTGAAAGGGCAGTGTGTACACCATGGCTGCTTTTCCACACACCCCAGCTGGAGAGGCAGAGACGCCCTGGATGGCCACCCAGGTAATATCTGGATGTGGGGTATTTCTAGGGCCAATCCTAATGCTGTTACTGTAGCAAATCCACACTTACCAGTTGGTACAGTGTCTAAAACAAATTCCGAGATTACTGATTTAAAACTAGATCCATCTCATGCTGATACCATCCCTGTGCATTCATGGGCTGGCTTTCCACAGGTCAGTAGATCCCAAACTATTTTCAAACCAAACACCAGGTTTCCCTTGTGGCACAAAATATTTTGAGGTGGACCATGGATCAAGTAAGCAGTTACATCCCAGGCTGGGAGTAGGAAGGTGACACCTCATATACATGAACAGGAAACATAACAGCCAGGGAGCTCGAGGCTGGTGTCAGTTTTTGTGACTCACGTTCTGTGCCTGAACTTGATACATCATAAGACTTTTGATCTTCCAGGAAACTCTTTGGTAATTGGCATACAGAAGCAAAGACTCAGGGGGCCTTCTACATTTTTGAGGTTTTTTAAAAAGCACAAAAATTGGCACATTAAGAAAAGAAGATCTTCATGGAAAGCTAAATCAAAACCCAGAACCTTATGTAGCCTCTCCTCTTCCAGACAAGGCTGAATTCAGGAACAAAGAGCAAGCGAGAAAGAGAGAGCTTAGAAAGGAAAATAAGAATGTTTTCATTACCTTTTCTGCAAGCCAGCCTAGATGCCTAATCTCTCGACTTCCAGCAATCCCTGTTTTACCCAGCTGGTCTCTGACCTCTGCAATCACCCTGGGGATCAGCTCATTGACACTGGAGTGGATGGCATTGAACCAGGCCTGGGCTGTAGCTGAATCCTTACTCCTGAGCACCACGGTGTGCTTGGCATCAGGTGAATGAACTTCAATAAGTCTAGAAAAATGGGAGGGGAAAAACATTATGTTCATTCAGATACCGTTAGGCAGCTAAATTTATTACCTCACTTAGTGTTAGCAATGAGTTAAAAAGAAGGATATCAAGACCTAGCACTAAAAACTTACCTTTACAACACCTGAATAGAGTAGGATTATCTTAACTAAAGGCAGGTCTGTACTAGCATGATGGTAAAATCCTGGAGAAGAGGATTTGCCAATGCTGATGCAACACCACATCTACCATATCAATAGGAGTTTCAAATACGAAGGCAATAGGAGCATTCACCCACTACCATTCACCAACACTGCAACCACCCAGAACTGCATGGGAGATGACTGCAGAGAAGCCAGAGATAAGCTGCTTCCTTCTGTAGCTGGTATGACAGCAGACCCAGAGTTTCTCAACATGCTTATTTTACACACATGGAGCTAAATGAAAACCACCCTCATCCCACATGGAGTTTTCTTAGGATTGCACTGTGGTTTCAGTGACACCACTAAGCATCAACCAGAAGTCCACCACAATTGACCTTGTCCACGAGTTAGTTATCAACATCCTCAATGCTCCATTTAGGTCCTGCTAACAGCAGCAGCAAGGAAGTGTTAACCACAACCATATGATTGCTGCTGGCAGGCATCTTCTAGAGTTTTCCAAACTCCCATGTAGAGAGATGTGTTTTTGTCCAAAAAAACATGCTTACTAGGCCATCCCGTGGGCTTCCACCCCATCACTGTGGTTTCAAAAGCACAGACAAACACAACTTTCAGGAAAATGAATCCTGTCCATAGTGGTCACAGGACCTGTGCCAACACCTTTGCTAATAACAACAACGAAAATGCTTTGAGGGGCAGTTGCAGCTATTTCAGCTCTGGTCTCAGTGAGGTTAAAATAGTTATTCGTGGGGCTTTGTGTGCTCTTTATATCTTTGTGGGCCACTTTTACTTGAACATGTGTTAAATAACCTGCTAAGTAATAGTCTGGTTTATCTTTATGTAGTGATTATAAAACCAAGCCCTGGTCATTGCCCATTACTCAACTCCATATCACATTTGTGCTTTTTCACTATACACGTACAGTGACTGCCCCTGAACATTACCCACATAAATTCAACCTGGGATCTGAGCCTAAGCACATACTTCTGTCCTGTGTATTGCTGCCTGATCTCTGGGACACACAATGACTCCTTTCTGTAGCAGAAAAGTAATTAGATCACTGGAATTTATTCAGGTTGAGGTTCATGACAGTACTGTAATGCAAATATTTGTTATGCAATTACAAAATCCTGTTGTTTGGAGCTTAACTAACAATTAAGAGATTTTAATTAATTGGTTAAACCAGAGCAGAATTCAGAACAGAGAGCGACTCAATCTGCAGAGCTCTCTGGGGCTGGGAGAGCAAGGACCGCTGGTCTCATGTTTGTCCATTTTGGGAAGGGGAGGTCTCCACGTAGATACTGCTCTAAAGATAGAAAAGGTCATGATTTTCCAAACTCAGCAGCTGAACTGTTCAGGGTCCTAAATCACTGTTTGGATAGCTTAAAAAGTGGGTTGATTTTTCAGAAAGCGCTGAGCCAACACAATAATGCACATTTCCTCAGTGAAGCTGCTGGAGCTCGGCACTGTCTGAAAATGAAGGCTCTTATTTAGCTCCTCCAGGATGCACCGAGGATTCAGCCTCAGGTACTGAAAGGAAAATTCCTTGTCAGTGGATGCAGATCTTGTGAATAAGAAAAACTTTCTCCCCAATAGTTATGATTTAGCCATTTGTGTCCGATGATCGTTAAAGATCATGCACAACTATATTGTCACTGTATTCAGTGGCAGTGCAGCCTCACCTGGAGTACTTTGTGCAGTTCTGGTCCCTACAACTTAAGGAGGATGTGAAGGTCCTTGAATGCATCCAGAGGAGGGCAACAAAGCTGGCGAAAGGGATAGAAGGAATATCCTGTGAGGAGCAGCTAAGGACATTGGGCTTGTCTAGTCTGGAGAAAAGAAGGCTGAGGGGTGACCTCATTGCTCTCCACAGCTTCCTGAGGAGGGGAAGTGGAGAGGGAGGTGCTTCTCCCTGGTATCCAGTGCTAGGATGTGTGGGAATGGTTCAAAGCTGTACCAGGAGAGGTTCAGACTGGACATTAGGAGATATTTCTTTACTGAGAGGGTGGTCAAACACTGGAACAAGCTTCCTAGAGAGATCGTTGATGCTCTAAGCCTGTCAGTGTTTAAGAGGCATTTGGGCAATGGCCTTAATACCATGCTTTAACTTGCTCAGCCCTGAATTGGTCAGGTGGTTGAACTAGATGATCATTGCAGGTCTCTTCCAACTGAAATAGTCCATCCTGTTCTAGCTACCACACCCTGGTCTGGCTTTTTATCAGAAACACTGCTTTCTCACCACCTTTTGAACTTGTTCTTATAGGCAGCTATCAATGGAAACAAACTATACACGCTGGGATTTTCAAAGTACATTGTGGTAATTGGTAAAACATTGCTCATTACTTACAGAGCACTATTTGGCAGGAGGTGTCACAGCATTTTACAAATGAGGTCAGTGACAGCATCCCCATTTCACCACCAAAAAAGTGGAAAGGTGCATAAGTAAGACAAGGTAGCGAACAAGCCACGAGCAGCACTCAGGATTTTTTGCACTCTACCTCCCATTTTAATACTTCTTTTAAAAACAAAAATTATTTGGACAGCACAGCAGTATTGTGATTTTGAAAAATGTTGATGTGACTATGGATTGTGTGAAACAATGCTCTTTACAAAGCCTGTGGTTTCTTTAAGGGAACTCCCACCTCCAAGGTTGCTGCGTATCGTGTGGTAAACACAGTGCTGAACAAGGACTATAAAGGCACAGAAGAATGTGCTGCTTTTTCAGTTGCAAAGGAACAGCAGCAAACGTGTCATTTCTTTTTAAGTTAGAGTTGTAGCAGGCTTTGGTTTAAAAATAAATTGTTTAGAACTGCAGGAGCTTCTAAATGGCAACTTGCTTCCCTTCAATTTGGAAAACACTTAAATCCTTACTTAAAGCAAGTGATTAACATACAAACAAGTATTTTGCTACTTGGGCTTTGATTGAAGTGTATTTCCCTTGATGGTGGCTATTTAAGTATTTCTGCAAGAGTTCTGTCCCCTAAAATAATGAGCATTTAGACAGCTCTTTACAATTCTGTTTAAGTGATTTTAAACTATGCATATTCTAATATATACACAGTCTCCTGTGACATCAGTGTGTATATTCTAGTATACATATGCACACACACATACTGAGCCAAGCTTGCAAAAATACTCTTAAAATATCATCCCTCAGTGACTTTTAATGGGGCTGTTTTGGGGACTGCTTGTCAGTCATCAAAGTTTGATGATGATACACTAACAACTGCAGAAAGTCTGCCTCATTCCCTGAGCTGAGTGACAGGAAGATTGGACAATACACACTACACTTCTCAAAAGTGAGTTCAAAGTAGGAATAAATGCTGCTTTGGCAGCCCTGAAACTGAATCCTTTTACCCATGGCACTGATCCAGCCTGAGGAATACATCTGCAAGCATCATTCCTGTGCAAGCTGCCAGGTAGGGTATCTTTTTTATTCATACTGTAAGAAAAAAAGTCTGAATCTTCAAATGCCTGAACTCTGCTACTGGCTATCTGCTGTAAGATCTGGGCACTAAACTATCTTTAAGAAACCAGGCTTACAGATTTCTGGTGAAAATCCAGGACTCCCATCTCTGCAGTCAGTTGGGATGGAGACACTAACAGAAACTTATAATCCTCCCAGAAACCCCTGGGCTCCGACTGCAATCAGATGTGGAAAGTGCTGCGTCCCCATAAACTCTTCCCTTTTCCACCTTTCAGCCTATGCTGCTTTGATTCACCAGTCCATTTGGATGATGCTTTTCATATGGCAGCTGACTGATGGCATTTCCATATTTTCTGGAAAGCAAAAAAATACCAGTGACCTTAGTAAACTCCAACACTAAAGCACTTAAATGTTTCCAGCAGTCCAGCCATTGTAGCTTTGATTTGTTCCTTGGCTAAACTGACCACCGCTTACTGACTTCTGTTTATCTGCAGTTCAGTGATAAAGTTCCCTTAATTCCCCACTGAATTGAAATATTTAGGGCAATGCCACAGCTGTGTTTATTCTCACACTCCACCACAGTTATGTAAATACTGCATATGGAGCTGTTTCTGATAAAGCCCATACCAACCCAAAGGAATTATATGTTAGCTCTAGATGGCTGCCAAGATGTGCGGCATCTCTCCAGCTTGGCAATGCATATGAATGATATCACATTTTCTCAGAGATCATTTGGCAAACCTTATAATAAAAGAGTAATTTTCTCTCTCATTCTCAAAGAGTCCCACTGAGCCAAGGAGTGTTACCAGCATCCCCTTCTCCACCCGAAGAACACTGGGGTGACACAAGACCCCAGTGCCTCCAAATGCCACAACCTTGCACATAAGGGGCCAAAACTCTCTCCCTTGCTGCATCATCCAGAGCTTTTATTTTACAGAGGATCAGAAGAAGCTGAATTCAAATGTTTGATAGACCATACTCTCATACGCATTTGATAAGGCCTCTTTCTGTAGGAGAGTTCATTGTCTAAGAAATAACTTTTATCAAATCACTTTAAAGCACTTCTCCCACCAGCACTGGCTCAGGACCAAATCAGTCACTGATTTACACTTTGTGCCTTTTCCTGGGTCAAATTATGTGTTCAGTGACTGATTAAAGTGTGGAGTAAATCCCTTGAAGTTAATGATAAGCTGGAGCCAGAGTCATTCAAGTCCATCGCGCTACTTTGATTTTGCACCAGCAGAGCCAGGAACAAAACACTCTGCCACTGACTGTGCAAATTTAAAAAGAGTTTGAGGGCCAAACTGCTCACTCCATCTCCTCCATCATTGTCTGCATATGAAACCACGGTAAGTAATTTTGTTGATTTCTGAGTGTACAAACACAGGAGCCTTTCCAGCACAATGGGGCATTTAGAGGAATACAATCGGAGATTATATTTAAGTAGTTGTAGGTTTTGTTATAAAATAAGTAAAAAACTCTGTTAAGGTTCTTTTTCAATTCTACATGCAGCATCAGGAGATGAACCAGGAATAAAACACTTTAAAATTAAGCAATGGAAACTTTGAGTTTAGTCTGCAAGGGAAATATTCCTTAGAGAGACTGTTAGGCTTGCAATGAATTCCCCACCATGCACTCAAGAAGCATCTTCATTTGATGCACCTAAATGAAGGTGAAAGCAGTTTTACCAGGCGAGTGCTACTTGGTAATCAAGTGGAATTTTTCTATGTGTAAGTCTCTTGGTCCCCTCACTGTCACAAGGGTATCCACTGTATTAACAGTTTCTTGCTGACTTTCAACTTATAGTGGTAAAAATGATGTAGATACTCATTTCTTGGGAGCTGGACTAGACTGATGTCCAAACAGAGGGTGTATATATCATTAATGAGCTGTCACAGTTGATTTCATTTCTATTTGCTGCCAGCTGGGCTTTAATAAAAGGGATATCAGCAGAGTTGTGCTGCATGCAAGAAAGGAAAGGATTTGGTTCTGTAACGGACTTGCTCACACCAATGTGTGCTGATGCTGATTGATCTGCAGAGCACATCACACACTGCCTTCTCTACCCAGAACAACTACAAAAGTAATTTCATAGTTTTTAAATGCCTGTGGATGTAAGGAGCAGAACTCTCCCTGCATTGTCCAGAAGGCCTCTTATCTATTTCTTCCTTGAATTTTTCTTTTATATTCTGGTTGTAATAGTGCTGAATATTGGTAATGCAGTCCAGCCTTCTTCACAGTGGATTCAGCACCAAACCAAGGCAAAAGTGCTGTTTCAAGGAGCAGTGGGGTCAGTTACTTGGGGAAAAAAAAAAAAGTATTATTTCAGGGGCATGCTAGAAATGTGATTTATCCTCTAGCAAGATGCTGCCTGAAACTTTAAGACCAGAAGATGTTGTGATTGGTGCGGTCAATACACTGACCACAACTCTCTGAAGCAACTGTTTCACAGCAAGAGGAAAAGTATATTAATGCTAGGAAAAAAACCATTGTTTCGGCCACAAAAGCTGCATCGCTAGCAGAGCCACAGCACCTCAAAGCACCTTCTGCAGCAAAGCAAACCTTCTGTGGCTGGAGCTGCAGCTGGACTAAGTAAAGAGCACCTGACTGTAGCTAGTAATAGTGGTAAATGACCCCCTTAGATAGAGACAAGGGTGGAGAGTCTTACATTGCTGCATAAATAAGAGAGATCACATACATGGAGAAGAATTAGATGTCTTCTGAGAAGGAACACCACTGTTGCTGTTCCTGGTAGGCAGTGCTATATACAGTATGACCCAGGAGAAAGAAGGGGACATGCTCTATGAGCATGGATGAAAACTTAAGAGGGAAACAGGACAAATGAGCAGGGTTGCTGACAGATCAGCTCTGTGGGAGGAAGTCTCGCTGGAAGAGAATAACAGCAGGTCCACCTCATCTAGCAGGATGTGCCTCAATGTCTCATTATTTTATACACCTATTTTTTGGCTTCCATGATCAAGAAATCCCATGGATCACTGCTTAGTCGCCAAGTGAAGCATAACAGAAGCCAGACTGTTCAACAACCACAACAACAAAACCTCAATTTCCCTCTGGATCAATTGTTGGTCTCTGAGCGCTGGGGAGAGAGCACCACCTGGGAGCCAGTTTCCCAGAGGTACCGGCCTCTGCGGGGATGGCATGGGTTACCTCCCAGCACTTCCACTACTGGCTCCTCTTTCCATTGAATGGACTAACAGATCGATGGAAAAGCTATATGCAAGCGATGGGAAGAAGTTACAACTTCAGTGTAACTCTCCCTGATTCTTACAGGAAAACAGGAATTTTCATCAGCAGAAACACATATGAGAACAAGAAGTGACCACAGCGTATTAAAAAAGCAATGTCAGCATGTACAACTATAGTGCTAAAGCCCAGCCTCAGCACCTACTCACATTGAGCTGGGGGCACCTACAATGGCAGCCCAGCAGCCAAGGCTCACGCTGAAGTTGTACTTTGCAATTTGCTGCCATAGAAGTGACTACACAAGGTGCAGGAGGGAGCAGCTTTGAATACATGAGCTGAAAATCCTGCTCATTGATTAACAGCAGGTCAGGCCAGATCAGAGCTGTAGGAGTAAAATCCAATTTGCAGACCCGCTAATAAGCGAGGGAAAACCCAGAACTGAGCACAGGACAACAGCCAGGCAGGAAAAAAGGACCTGAGGTTCTCACTGGCTCCACACCATAACACAGAGACTGTGGGGACAAGGAGCGTGGCAGGAAACTGAAACCCTTGCATATCAACTTTCTTTGTTTGGCAGATCTATGGGGTCTTAAAATTGCTCTCCAACATTATTTAGCAGCAGCTTGGATGTCAGCACTTACATACCTTTACATACAGACACACATAGAACACTATTAACTGTTTGTCCTCCTCTGTCCTGCCCTGCAGCACTCACAGTATTCCTCCTTTCCCTTTAATCTGCCACAAGTTTCTTAGAGCATTTCTCTTTCTCCATCTTTTCAGTGCTTTGTTTTTTCTCGTTTTTGAAAAAATGTTCACTAAGTAAAGTCTGCTGCAGTTTTCACTCTCCTGGTTCATTGCTTCGCCTTGTTGGTTGGCTTCTTTCTCCATGACCTTTTTTTAATTTGTTCTCCTCCCTTCCCTCCATGCATTTCTCAAAGCAGCTTCTTCTTGTTCCCCCTCCCCTGATTCATTTTCAGTTCCTTCACTCTTATTTCTATTCCTCAGCTCAATCCTCTACAGCTGAAGCTGGTTGGAAAAACAAAATTCTTTCACTTTTTCAAATCTCCCCTTAACTGAAGCAGTGGCTGAAAAAAACCCCAACAAAACACAACACAAAACTCACCAGCATATCTCCTTTTTCTCCATTAACTCATTATTTAGATATTTTAATAGAAAAGACTTTGGTTAAAAGTTTGTTAATCAAAAAATCAGCTGAAAGCATTCTGCCAGCCTCAGCTACCACCACCTCTACACCACGCACATCCTTCCTCGCCACCCACTCACAGTGACACATTTTATTCCTGTCAGGTCACACTCGGTCCCGCTCACACAGAGACACACACACATAAAGCTTTATTTGCACTCACGTATTGGCATGCACACACAGACACTTTTTTTTGAGTAACATGTGCAGGAGTTTTGCCCATTCCTATTCATTTTGTGATGGAGATGGGAGGGACACTAGGAACTTGCCTGTCCAGCCCAGAAAGATGGGGAAAGGAGAAAGCCCCATGTTATTATGCCAGGCGAAAAGATGCAACATGTTTTTCAAGAAAATGATAGGTGACTAATCCCAGATTCACCAGGACCTGCACAGATTGAAGGTCAGTCACAGCATACTGTAACTATTCAGTTCTACACTGGTATCTCACACACCCTGCAGGAAAACTCAGGGCTTTCCACTGTGTCCCCAAATCTTGGCACACTCCCCAAGCAATTCATTTCTTAAACTGTTGCTCAGAGACTACAGTAGATCCTTAAGGCATTAGAAAGCTATTTTAACATGATTTAACAGAATAAAAATTAAACCTGAAGTAAATAAAAGTAAATGAACATCCAAAGTTCAATCTAGTCTGTTGATGCATTGGTGTAAATGAACACCCTTGGGGCTGCTCCACAGAAAATGGCCTTTGGGTTGTTTGAGGAGGGGTGGGGGAGGTTCTTTCAAAAAGCTTAGCTAGTGATTTGATTCAAAAGAGACCAAAACACTCCTGTTTACAGAAGTGACAGTCCTACAAAGGTGTCTGAACTCATTGACCTTCCAAGAAGGCTGAGAAGAAACTGAGGCTAAGATGTAAGTTCATATGACCCAGAACAAAACCCTGGGCTGGTTTGGCTGCTGGAGAGTATCACAAATGATAGAAAGTAACTATTGCTAATAATGAAATAAAAAAATTCACCCCTTCTGCCTAGAGGTTTCAAAGCTCCAGCTCCTAACAGGGTAGGAAAACAGCCCCTTTTCAATACAAATGCCTGCAGCTTGCAAAAGGCAGCAGCAATTGCAGAGCTGCTCAAAAAGCAGATGATGTAGGTGATAGAGAACTGTCAAATAGCCCAGCTTGAACCAATTATTAATTCTACCAGTTAATGATTTGTCTCAAAATTTGGTTATAAGACAAGAAATGCAATCTTATGGGTCTCTCGTCTGACAACCCTGGCCCTGGATGCACTGACCCAAGCTACTAAGCAGGGTCCCACAGCCATGCAACTCTTAGAGAGGACATGTTAATGTATCAAGGAGGAGAAGGAGGCCTTCCCCATTGCCCAGCCATTCACCCATTCCACCACTCCACTCCTCTCCCCCGCACCCCAAGTTCTTCCCTCTCCTACCCTCAGGGTATTGAATGGGACACTGCAAATGCATTTTTAGCTAAATCACCTAACCTCTCTCAGCTTGAAAAGAGAGAACAGTCGATAAATCTCAAGTGCCGCCTACTTGTTCATCCCTTCCAGTAAAGAAGGGGGCAGATTAGCAGTTACAGTACTATAAACAAGCAAGAACATGACAAGAAACATCCAACTTTACACAAAAGGAGGATTTGGATCTGTAACAGTAAAATAATTGGAAGCCAAGGTTAAAAGCCCATGTTCACCTTTAAATTCACGACCCTTTGTGGGCTTCTATAGTGACTGTGCACACTGTGATAACACAGAGTGTTTTAAGGATGAGGGGAGCATCAACCAGAGTTTCACCCTGAATATTGTGATTTTTGTTCTTTTCTGGATTTTAATTACATCCTTTCAAGTTGCTTTACTTTAATATTGGATTGTTGATTTCTTCCCAAATTTAACAGTAATCTAAACAGATAATAAACATAGCCCATCAGGGGGAAAAAAAAACAGTAACAAAAATTCTTGATATAAATGAGGACTTTGACTCTAGCAGGCTCAGTGACTTCTTCAAAGGACTTATTGATATTCAAATAATAAAACATGTCTGTACCAATAATGATAATTAAGTGTTAAATGCCTTTCATCCAAGGATCTCAAGCTGTAGCTCACCACAACACTGCGAATTAAGTACAGTCTCTCCATTTCAGAGAGATCTTGTCTATAGCCAGAGAGCAGTTCAATAACAGCACAAAGAGCTAGGCAGAAATTCCTTGGGAAGGAGTGGAGGGGGATTTTTTTACACTGGTAATGCACCCATTATAGTATCTTTACCTTTGCTCTATCCCCTGTGCATACATAAGTCCTTTCTCTTTCTTTTGCCCACATACAATGCATGGTAACAGAAAAAAGACCCAAGTTTCCTAAACCAGAGGCCAGTCCTGCTAAATCTGTACTGTCCATTAGGAAGGGAAGATTTCCACCTCCCCAGGAACTCCCACAGAACTGCTGGTGTCCACCCAGGGCTGACATAATGGTCTAATGGTTAGGAATAATAGTCTAATAGTTAGGAATATGATGGGATAAAGGTTGGACTTGATGACCCTGGAGGTCCCTTCCAACCATAACGATTCTATGTTTCTATGACAGAGCTCCAGCATGCTGCAGCAGTGCCAGCATGGTGATGGAAATGGTCCATCACGTCCTCAGTGCTGGGTCCAGGGCTCAGCCTTTGCCCAGAACCTCACTCCATCTGTGCTTCTACCAGTAGCCAGTGTCGTTGGCTGAGGCCAGTGTTATCAAACTACCTCTTAAGAGGCGAGAAGCAAAAAAGAAAATAAACTGAACCTATGTTCTACAGGAGCAGCCACAACTCATTCGTGGTACCATGGTCACTCTGCAGTAGTGCCCTGCCCTCTGTGAGCTCCACACCAGGTACGTGACTCCGGGGATCCGCTCCCTTATCAGTGGGGAAAAAACCCAGGCTGCAAAGCTGCACATCTAAACCTGCTCTGTGAGGAGAACCCAGCCTTTGCTTTGTATACCAGTGGCTGCTCGTGCCTGGCAACATCGAAGTATGGTCCTGCTTACCAAGCAGGAAACATGCAGGGTGGAGCCATGAGCCAGCCCATGCTTTCATCAACAAGACATCCAAGACTGTTCTCCACTGCCTAATACTTCTCTCCTCGCCCCTTTGGTTGCCTCTAAATTATACCAGCATGGGCTTGAAGAGGTACAGGAGCTAAATGTCTTGAATAGAATAGAATAGAATAGAATAGAATAGAATAGAATAGTGTAATTTCGAAGGGACCTACAACGGTTATTTAGTCCAGCTGTCACTTCAGGGCTGAGCAAGTTAAAGCATGTTAGTAAGGGCATTGTCCGAATGCCTCTTAAACACTGATGGGCTTGGGGCATTGACCACCTCTCTAGGAAGCCTGTTCCAGTGTTAGACTGCCTTCTTGGTATAGAAATGCTTCCTAATGTCCAGTCTGAACATGTTAAGTCTTGCAGTCCTTTTAAAGAAAAATATTTGTGCTTTGGATCAGCAGTGAGACTGGGAGAGCTGGCAGGTCCCAAGCTACATGTGGTCAGCTTTTGCAGAGTTTTACTAAAAAGGCATGGAGTTTCTACTAGTGCTCCACACTTCACCTATATAAATAATCAATCAGCCTCATGGCTGAAAATGCATCACAAAAACACTCAGGAAGTCAATTTTTGGACAGTGTTGTCCTATACTAGTGTCACAGATCCCTGACTTCTACTTAAAATGCTTTTCTTTTTATTTTATCTTCACGCTTTTCTGCTAACTTCTTAGGTTTGTTATCAGCATTCATTGCTCAAGGGGTTTTTTGTGTGAAGACTAGTTTTTAATATGCCACATTAAATCTGGTTGAAACACAGTTTTTATTTTACAGAAGTTTCAGCTTTTGACATTAAATCTGGTTGAAACACAGTTTTTATTTTACAGAAGTTTCAGCTTTTGTTTTCACTCCTTATTGTAACAAAAGTAAATACATCGAAATTCACCAGAATTTGTTTTATATTGAAGATTTTGAAATGCCATTTCAGAATTACACAGGGGTATTTCATGCTTACATAAATTACACGCTTCTACTCCAATTACAATTCAAAATGTTAAATCTCACTGACCCTGTTACTGTGCATTACTGACATGTTATTAAATAATGTAAGATTTTTTTTAAAAAAGAGTGTGTGCAAAAGGAACCAGTTTGGGGAGCAACAACTTTGCAATAAATCTTGCAAATACTTCTTTCAGTGAATCAGTACTTCCCAATGCAAAAACAAACAATAAAAAAAAATTACTAAAAGTAACAAAGTAACTTAAGTCTATAGGTGCCTTTGGTGTAAACAGGTCTCAGTGCATCTTGCACCTCCGTCATCCTGGGAAGCTCAGGTAATTCCCAGATACAGCCCAGTGCACAGAGCCCAGAATGAATAGATACCACACAGCGGCTCTGGCACCTTTAAAACACACCTGCTCAATTTTACCTTTTGATCATAATTCTCACACCAACCCTGAAATGGTTTCTCTGCGTGCCCTTGGTGTGCAGTCTGTGAACTGCACCCATGCTTGCCACAGCACTGCCACTGTGTGCAGCTGGCACCACGCTGCTGGGAATCTGCCCTGGTGCATTTTTCCTAGCTTCAAAACCAAAGCAACCTTTCTCATCAGAGGACCAAATCCTGCCAACGAGTAACTCAATCCTTAAGACTGAATCCCTGCTGAAGTTCCCTGTAAGGATCACACTGCTCTGGACTCCTGCCACTGGAAAAATGTGATCTGTGCCCACTAAGTGCTGGCAGGACCAGGCCCACACCTCCTGCGTTTGGCTGAATGAAGTGCAAGCAAAATTTCAGAGTGATTTCAAAAGCAGATGAGAAAATCTTTTCAGTCCAAGCAGCACAGCCTCATTCCTCCAGGGAATGTCGTGTCTCCTGTGCTGTGTACAGAAGTACTTTTCTATTATGTTCCAAGACTTTAAAAGTACCAACAGAACAAATTTCACCTCAGAGATCTATTTCCTTTTTTTTTTTTTCTCCCATTCTATAATATTATCACCAGAAACTGATTTAAAGCTTTTTATACTGCAGTCAGATTTGCTGCTTATTGGTATTATTTGCTGTGACCATTCCCACATGTCCCTTCACTGGGAGAGGATGCTCCTCTGTGAGGTCTGACATTAACCTTTAACGCTGCCACCAAGAAGGACACTTATCGACACAAATGCAGGCAAACAACAGATTTAAGTAGTAATTATTTTAACCTAGTTTCTTCCAACCTAAAATATAACAATGGCCCCTATGTCTAGAGGAGAATGACATAGATGCCACCAAGGTGTTCTGCACCTTTCCTCTGTTGCCATGTTTGTACTATCAAAAAAATTTTCCTACACACTAAGTTTGGCACTGGTTTGTATTAAGGATCTTCTCCTTGGTATCTTACATCTTTTTTAAGCAGGTGACAGAAAAGACAACTCCCTACCTCCTTCAGAGTGAGCCCACAGGCTAGGTGAAGGACGCATCTGAGAACCGCTGGTTCTAAATGCACTGAACTTCGCGCATGCTCTGAAATAACAGGCTCACCAAACTATTTGAAAGTAGACACAAACTTATCTCTTAACTGGGGCCAGGAGAAGCAGAAGTCCTATGCAGGGCTACCAGCTCTAGTGAGAAAACCATGTGTGTGACTTCCTCCATGCCCACTGAACTCATATTTCACCCCAGCTTTCTAAGAACTGGAGATGATTCAGTGCCAACAAGCAGGTATTTCCTTCTGGGTACTTTAACATCGGCATCTTCTCATGCTGAACATCAAACCAGTTCAGTCTGATCCCACAACCCTGCTATGACAGGATCTCCAGCCTGCAATGGAGAAACATCTGCACTGGAAAACTCATGCTTCCAATGTCCACACTTGGTCTTAGATGAAAATTAGCTCAGCTGTAGTCCAAAGGAGCCCTTTTGGGGCAAGCATATGTTTTGGCAGCCTGCCAGCAGTGCTCTTCTAAAGCCATCCAGCAAAGTGACACCACCAGTTACAAGATCTATGTGTGTCAGGTCACTGGGTTATAAAACAGAAGTGTCGTAAGCATGTAAGGACACGGTTTGGGCTCTGATGTGAACACAGACCAAATTATTTTTGTGGAATCAGATTACTATCTTGGGATATATTCCAGGGGGAAAGGGTCACTGCTTTGTAATAGCATTTCTACTGGAAAATATCAGTTCCAGTATTCAAAATCATTAAAAAAACCTGAAATAGGTGAAGATGCGAATCAATGGGATGCTACTATTACACTGCACGATGGTGAGATACTGTGTGCTTGGATGGAAAAATCCAGCTTAGACTGTACACTGCACTGTGTTGGACTATGGTGAAAATCAGAAGTCACTCTTTCCACAGGAAATGACAGCAACACAAAATGAAAACCATGATAATAAGCAAATTGACTCTCCCACGCGTTACTTCCTAGTAGCACCTAAGCACACACATTTGTAGCACACTTCGAAAAAGTCGACTCCATCACAGAATTATCATGAGCAAAGAGTGTGTGTCCCTCTGAATTGGTGCTCCTGGCCTTCAAACAAAACTGAGGACCAGGAGAGGGACAGAAGCTGAGAACTGCAATATGGTCAAAGAAAAAAAAAAAAAAAGGAAAAATGCTGCAATAATGAAGCCAACATGTGTAAAGCATCTTTTCACTGTGCTCATTCAAAGAATGTGACCTGTATGGGTATTTTTAAAATGCACTCCATGGCAGAGAGAATGACAAAATCTCAGGCTAGTGATAAAGCTGCCAAACCTCAACTTCTTAAACTATACAGATATATGTGAAAAAATGTAGCCAATGTCAAGAGCCATCTCGATCTAAACTTAGGAAAGACTGCTGGGGTAATTGCTGTTTTACAATTGCACTTCTGTAGTGGTCACTTATCACTAAATATGGTGGTAATCACTTCATGAGATGAAGAGCAGAAGCAAAGTAAAGCAATACTAAACAATAAAGCATGGGGGGGAACCTTAAAAGAAGGGCAGACAACTATAAAAAAGAAAGAAGGAAAATTACACAGATACCGATAAAGTTTCTGAATTGCAGTGCGAGAGAATACAGGGCAACCCATCCGCCCCAAACGCCTTCTGCTCTCCCCTCTTCCCTTATCCTTGTCTGCAAATGAACATGTAACTTTTATTTATGCCTATATGAAAGTGCTGGGAATCAAATGCATTACACACAGCTTCTGGGCAAGCCAGCACACTGCAGAAAAACAAGAAGGCCATTATTTGGATGGAAGAATTAGTCTGTATTACTGACTTGACTAGTCCCTTTTTTATTAGCAGCTGTTAGAACAGGGAGTGTGCTGGTGTGGTGCAGCTGTTCCACATATGTTATAAATAAGGGCTGGTAAAAGCTCATCCTATTTTTAACATTATGAAAAACACCAAGAAGTCACAGAAATTCCCGATTAATGACTTGTAAGTGGAACTTTTCTCCTATTCTTGACTTTAATGCCCAGAACTGAATGGACAAAATAGGCCATTCTTAAAATAATATTCATTTAAAAAAGAAAAGAAAATGTAATTTAGTGGAATTAGATTAAGCCAGCCTGGAAGATGTAACCAATTAGTGTGTACAGTGTCTTTTCCTCCAAAAGCAGACATTTTATCAGGATAAAAACAAACATCTGCAATTGTATTTCTAATACAAATGTCAGATTACTGCGCTGAAGAGTTTCTCTAGCACAGCCCAAAAGCTGAGGAGCTTCTATCTCCCTGCAGCTGGGCTCTAAACCCATCACCACACGGCTCAGACACCACCACCTGCTCTTCCCAAACTGGTCCTTGCTTGCCCCTTGCTGGGTTGCTGCGTGCAGCCAGAGCTCATCACCAGCTTCTGCTCACCAACCCCAATGCTGCAAAGGCCAACAACAATTCAGTGCAAAAGCAAAACCTCAGTCCCAGGCAAATGCCCTGCTCACCTGTTTTCGGGGTCTGACACTGTCATGTTGCGCGTCACGTAGCACATCTTGAGTGGTATTGTCTTCTTGTCTCTGTGGATGGAGAGTGAAAGCTGGGACAGTGGGTCAGCAGAGGCACAGCCCAGACGGGGAGATTCGGGGGGAGGTGTCTCCCACCCAATTTCTGAAACAGGAGAGCCTTTCTTCACATAGGGGGTTGCTTCTCTCATGTATTTCACTGTGAAAAAAAAAAAAAAAAGAAAAAGGAAAGCAATAAATAAATGGATATTCAGTAGCTGCGTCTCATATGATTCTGCGAACTGGTACCAACCCCCAGTGCCGTTCATCATTTCTACTTGTCCAGCACCATGGCACTGGAAGCTGTGCAAATGCAGAAGACGGAGATCTGATTGCAGCCCATCTCAGTATAGTGCAATGAGTAAAATGAGGGAAAAGAACAGAATAGGAAAATAAGAACATATGGCTAGTGCAAGGCCAGGAAAGCCATCTGACCTCTGCTCAGCAGGCTCTAAGTCCTCATGCAGCAATTCCAACGTACAGAAGCTGTGCATTGGCTGAAGTATAGGGAAGTTTTTAAGGAAGACATTCAACCAAGTGACATTAAACCTATCACTATCCAAAACCTTCCAGCAATGCTCCCAGTGCTGCAAACTCACGTCTCGCTTCTGGTTCACGCTTGTCAGCGTCCCACCACTGATCTCAACAGATATTTCTGCTTGCTGGGAAGCAGTTTTAGCTGATCTACTTGTACATCTGTATACGGAGTAAACAAAAACCAATTCCCCTCTTAGCCTTCTCATGGAGAAACAAAATTGAGTTCGAGCCTTTTCATGCTGGAGATGTCAGATTAGATCTCTTCTCAACCTGTTCTCATGGGTTTTTTTTCCAGTATGGATAGGAAAAGCGAATGCAGGATTCCCAAATCATCTTAATGTATGCAAAAATCAGTACCTCTTTTACACTCACACTTCATACTCCCCTCTTTGTATAGGCAAATACTGCAACATTTTCCCTGTTTTTGATCATTTTTGCTTTTGCTTTTCATGTGCTTGGCAAATCTGGCAGCTACAGTCATCTTCTCCTTCACAAACCTGATGGAGCTCAACCAAGAAAAGACCTCACATCTGAGCATTCTGGTTAAACACATATATCCAATGTCCACAGCTGTGGCTGCCAAACTATTGCCACTTGATTGCACCCATGACTCAAACAGCAACGAGACGAAACGAAAGGGTAGGAGCACCATGAACTTATCTGGGGAAGTTATTAAAATGCTGTGAGAGAAGATTTCAAGGAAACGGTGCAGTTCATTATGTCAGCTCAGCTGAAGAGGCTGGGGATGATTGAAAAACAAAAAGATGGGTAAATTACAAAAGGGCAGGAGGAGTGAAGGAGTTAAATTAGGGAAAGCAGACTGAAGTTTTTAAGTTCAAAGTGAAAGCAAAGGAAGTCTTCAGAGGAGTGGAGAAAAACAATGGTGTTTCTGTCAAAACCACAGATAACGTAGGTAACTTCAGCAGCACTGTTTTCAAGGCACTTCATAACAGCTTTATCAAGAGAGATACCTGCGCAAAACCAGAGTCCAGGCTCTGAGAATCTATTTCCATCTTTCTTCTCAAACACCTTAGTGCAGATCTTGCCACTGCTCTCTCTCTCCTTTTTAAAAAAATATGTTAACCTCAATATTAAGGACTTCTGTGTTTAGGTATTTTTACAGGATATTTGTCTGTGAGAAGGATAATTTGTAATTTATCAGACACGCTCTCCTTCCCAAAACCGCTGTTTTGATTTCTTTGTCCCATACTATTCTGAGTGATTTTTGAAGCTCATTTCTTCCCTGCTCAGGGAAAGGCTGGAACAAGATTCCACCAGGCTTCCAGAAACTACTTAAGGCAAAGGGTGTTTAGATTGATTTTTTGATCTTTTTGTAGACACCTACCTGGAATCCATTATCTAAAAATCTGTGTCACCTAACTCTCAAAACCAGTGCTCATCCTTGGGTGTTCCATAAATTACCCGATTTTCAAAGGTACAGAAAAAAAGCAGTTTTAGCCAGTGCCATACAGATACTGGAGTTAGCAGTCAGCATCTCAGTTTGGATGTACTCATAGCCTTTGGGAAACAGACAGACTGAACACACACAGATATAGTGAATCTATTCCTGTTTACACTGAATGAGTATGACTTGGTCATTCACTTAGATGAGCAACAGCTGAAGCTGTAAAAATAATGTTTGACTACAAACAGAATTTTCTTCACTTTAAAATTAGAGATTATCAATTAATGTGTTGAAAAAAGTAATCCAGTCGGCTTTTGAACTCCTTTATAGTGACATGCCAGCAAATGTGATGCTAAATAAAGGTCCAGGTCTCAATAGTGTAGCTATTTCATCTGTGCTATTTTCATCCTTTTTCAGCTGCAGCTATATGCATTCAACCTGAGCATCTTTTAATTACGGAAAGGAGAGATGGGCAGGGGGAGGAAGGAAGCTGAAGTGAAAAATTTGGCTCTAAACCTAACCAGGAACACAAAATGTGAATTTAACTCCCCAGAGACAGGGACAGAAGAAAAGAGCTGTCCCTTCCACGTGCCAAAAAGTCAAGTTTCCATGAAACACACCAGTGAATTCATGGCAGGCAGCTGCACTGTTTCAAAAACTGCTGTGAAAGAGGAAGCAGGAGCAGGAGGAGAGAGCAGAAACATAACGCTCTTTCCACAAACTGAGTCCCAAACACAGCAAGAGCCAAGAAAATTACTTTGAGGAAAAATATCCTATGAAAACTCCTGCCAACTTCTGAACGGCCAGATCTCTAAGTTTCTACTAACTTTCAACAGGAGAGACTTTCATGAATAAAGGCCCATTAATATATTGGTAAACTGCTAGACACCATCTTCCTACAAAATTCTACAGGAGAATTAAAAAATAAAGTGAATACAGATTTTCTGTAAAAAAAAAATAAAAATTATTTTAGTAGTTTTCTACTAATTGCTATCTACTTCCCACTAAATACAAGCACAGCTTTCCAGGTTCATTGTTGAATTCTGATGGGTTTTACAAATCAGACTTTATGCTTCTTGTATATTTAAATGTGTTTCATATTTTTAAAACCCCTAAATGGACACATAAATGCAGAAATGGAATATGGGCATGGAACAGGTGGCAAAACTTGATCCATTTATATATTTTTTTGTATTATTTAAATTCCAGTCACTGTTTTCTATTTGCCCTATCAACATCTATAATTACATGTCCATAATTGAAGTCTGGTTTATGAATTTAGCTGAAATAAGTCACAAACTGTTCAGATGATTCATAAGTTTTATCAGCAACGATTTCCTATTTACTTCTAAACTCTGGATGTAAATACTGCAGAACACTCTGTTTTATACCAATGCACCAATAACCCTACTACACACACAGCAATTTATAGTGACCCCACACATTTTGCAGTCTGTCCATTAACCTGTTCTTAATCCACTTCGTAAAAAACAAGTTGATGCCAGTATGTGTTCTAGGCACATTCCTATTCCACACTGCATTATCTGAGAATCTTGAATGCAGCAATGTTAATGTATAACTGATGTTATAAAATTCACTTCCATCATCAAGTTTTAAAACCAGAAAAAATATGATACAGACTATTGGGCATTAAGGTAATAATGTGGATAATACTCTGTTCTCAGACCATTACACTCAAGAGCTAGATTTCCCTTTGGATACAGTAGCACAAATCCAGGTACTGACTGAATAAGAAAGCAGCTGTAGAGAACACTGTTTTTATATATTGCCAATGAAACTACCTAATGGATTAAAAAACCCAAAAGATTTAACAAAATTAAATAAGGCATGCCATGGCATAACAACTCTGAGTTACGTATAACTATTCTATTGGCATGTATCTATATGCCTTCAGAACAGATACATATGTATAATATACATATAATTATTAAATATCTATTTATATAAAAATGTTACATACTTTAGGACTACCAGAATGTACTCTGCAAACATAGAAACCAACATGCAAGTATTGAGAAAAATTCTAGTGGTTTCATAATGATAACTCAGTTTACTGATAGACTGTAACTTCAGCCGAGAGTTGTCTAAACTCATTCATTTAATGCTATAGCTTAACCTCAGAGAACCCTATATTCAGTACTAATTAATCACCCGTGCCCTTTTGGTGCACCGCTAATTAGAAACTGCGGTCAAGCAATTAAAATTCCAATCTCTGGAACGCCCCTCCCCACAAAGAGAAGAGGAAGGGAAGTGGCAATCAAATGAATTAATCCGCTGATGCACACTGAAATACTTTGCATTTATATTTTGATCTGCAAGACAGGCAGCGTAGCTTCCAAAAAAGCACTTCATTTATAGGCATTTCTGCCAAGTCTCAAGTCTCCACAATTAATCCCTTGTTACTGTTCATAGTTGACTTTGGTTTTTTTGGAGAGAAAAAGCAGGCTTTTAGTGAGAGAAATACTACAGACCAGCTTGGCCAGGTTCTTGGTCAGACACAGTTCTGAGGAACTGGGACTCTTCTGACACATTCAAACTGTTCACTAGGAGGGAGGACAAAGACCACTGAAGAGAAGCCAGCACTCCTGAGCAGAGCTCTTTCATTACCGCAGGAATGAGGACAGGATGTGTAGAAAGCAAAAGAACAACTTGCACGAATCTGCTCGTAGATAGATGACCAAGGAATTCCCCTTTGCAGGGGAAAAGCACAGAGTCTCCTGTTGATGCATTCGTCCTCTCCTGAGTAAATACTCAGAGACAACAACCAAAAGTAAGTAGAAAACATCACCCAGAAACCTCTTGAGGCTATTTTCAAAGAATGCAATAATGTTGCTGATACCTAAACACAATAGTTTTCCAGACTTCCCATAAATCCATCTTCATCTGGTCTGATTTCTGACAGGGTGAAAGATAGCCCAGAGAAGAGGAGCTAGGCAAGTCCCCCGGCATATTTAAGATGTTTTAAGACTGCATGTAGGGATCAACCTTCAGAGTCACTCGAGCCCACAAATTGAACATGATGAGACCAATTGCTTTTATCAGCTTATTCAGTACTAAGGGGCTGTTTGATTCAGCCGTGCTGAAGTGAGTACACCAGACCATCTGCAAGGGTATTGCGGGCAGCTTGGCATACAAAAATTTTCTTGCAAAAATGATTCTTGGTCAGTTTGAGAAGAGCTGCTTAATGCAGAACTGGAAAAGGCCCAACCTGCAGATATGCAGCTCCCACCTGGAATGGAGGAAGCAAATGAAAACATACATTTCTGAGGTTGTAGACAGCACTGCTACAAGCCCAAGTTAATAACTAAGAGCCATCTAACAGCTGCTGAAGTGATATTGCCCCAAGAAAAAAAGGTGGACAGTAGCAAAAACTAGAAGTAATCACTGCACGTACGTGGCCTTCAGAAGGGCAGATCAGGTAAGTCAGTCAATCGCTCAGCATGGTTGTGTCATTTTGCTTCATGAAACATTAAAACACAGAATTTGCAGTCTAGTACTTTTGGTAAGGCACAAATCAAAATGCCCCAAAGGGTTTCAAAGGTAGCTGGAACTGAAAGGAGAAGTCTTTACACAAAATCTATAAATTGTGCCCAAGCAATGCCAAAGTAAATGCAGAGTATTATACACTACCTCCAATGGAACTGAGATTAACAGAACTGGAGAAAGGTCTATGTTATTAAAATTAATTCAATATCATGATACCAGAATTTGCCTGCTAGGTTTTATGTTAGAGATCAAATTTCCACTAATCTCAAGCAAACCACACACACTACAGTGAAGGCACGTGTATAAAAATGAGGTATGTCCAGCTGCTTGTGCCATCATTGGAAGTTAAGACCCAAATACTTAAAGTGTTGTAGAATCAGATCACCTATGAAGATGTGTCACATGACCCCTTCAACAGCTTTAATGTGGGCATAAACCAAAAACCAGTCAACAATCCTGCTTGTGAGAGTTTCCACTCGATTTCCTACAGAAACGTCTGTTACTACGTTCAGACAAGTAACATTCATTAACATCATCTGCTTTCCCCTGTGCTGAAAGGGATTTGAAATACGAAACCTCTTGATCTGCCAAGAGCATCAGATCTCCACCTTTGGGAGATGATACAAATTAGTTAAAACAACCAACTTGTGAGAATACAAATCCCCTTTACATGTTTTGGCCAATTCTCATACTATAGTGAGACTAAGTTGAATTTACCATTTTCTTCTGTTTTCAAGTTAATTCAGCTGAATTTGGTTTATGTTGCTTCATCCCTCAAAGAGACAGGCTTGGATCCAAATTGTAAGGTTTTAAAATTTTTAAAAAATACAGTGTATGTGCTTATTATACTTTTTATTTGGAAGAGATGAGTGATTTGAAAGATCTTGCCTTTAAGATCAAGTTTACCTGAGGGGAAGGCATTAGCAATTGGTGCCAAAAGGCTCATTGTAAGCAACCAGGCTTCAAGTGGCCTACAAGCTTTTAGTGAGCTGGATGAAAAACAGGCTGAGTGAAAAAGATCAACAATTGCATTTTAAAAAATATAAAGAATACTCGGTTGTGTTCCTTTAAATTAGCAGCTGCTTTTATAATAAAGCTAGAGCAATGTTAGGCAGTGCTGTAAGCACCGTCACATGCTCGCACCCAAAAATTGAAGATAGTTCCTCTTCAAAACACCTTGCAATCAACAATTTTGCATGGTTAAGAAAATTTCTTTGTCAATGAGGTAAGAAGACTGGCAGTCCAGACAGCAGACTGAGGGATCAGCATGCCCAGGCCCCATCAAATCGGAGAAAATGTGTTGATCTCAGGAAGCCATGCAAGGGTGCGGTCTGTGAAACTGCATGGTTTTGCTACACGAACAGGGTGCAGTGATCAGCCATAGCATGTACTATCCATATCAAAAAAAATAACTTGCAACCAAGGATGTCTTAGAAGCTAAGAAGCTAAGAAGCTGTAGAAGTAAACCCTGCAGCAAGTCTTGGCAAGAGCCACAGCCAGCCTTCTCCTTCCCACCTGCACCAGGGACCTTCCTTTTCTACTCTTGATTTCAGCACTCGTGGAGCTGGAGATTACAACCCCAGACTATCCCATGCTTCTGTGTAACACCAAAAAAATCTTCAGTTACTTTTCCTCTGTTTCTTTTCTTGAGACTCTGCCTATGAAGTGAGCTGATTCAGCCACTGGTTCCCCAGGCTCAATGTTCTGAGTTTCCCCAGGGCAAGTGTTTCTAGCCAGTGAAGGCTTTAAATGTCTGCTTATCTTATGCAGCATATCAATTTACTTAACTGCAAAACCTGGTAAATACTAATTAATTTTCATTCCTCCACAAAGCCACTGTTTTATACTCCACAGAGAGCAAACATGAGCAAAACACACAACCTGCTCCCCTCCAGTCTACATCAGAGAGCCTGAAAGCTTCACTTGCAGTCAGCATTTCCCACCCACCGCTCCCCGCTGTCACTTGGAGCTGGTCATTGCTAACCATCCCCTTTCAGCTCCTTTGCAAGTTTCATTACTGGGTTCTAATATTATTATTAGTCCTTGTTGGAAGCTAACAGCACAAGGTAGCAGAACTAGCTTCAATGCTGGGATGAGATCTTCATGTTTCTGTTCAAAATAGCTTAACAGAAACTAAGCAAACACACAGAATCACAGTGAAACCTGAGGCTAGATCACTGGCCTGGTTCACAGCTTTACGTACATGACACTTGCTAGCGCTTGAGCTGATGGCGTGACCAAAAGCAGTCACAAATTGCTGGTAAGCTGCTACAGAAAATTTAAACAGCAAATTAATAATAAACTATAGACAGACTCTTAACAGTTGATGTTGCTCAATACTTTCCATTATAATTTCCATTACTCATACCTATGTGCTACAGTTTTCTTCAAGTGATTTAGCTTTTTTTAAGTTGTAAAGTTTCCTTTTCAATAAATTGGATGTATTCAGTTCTGCTTTTTTATACAATATATACATGAATTCTAGTGTCAAGGTCCTGTAAACTATTCATCTGCCTCCCAAAACCACTATGTACTTCCCCAAAATAAATGCAGAGATATCTCTCTCTCCATAACCTCAAAAACAAATTTTAGCTTGTAATTATCTGTAATCCCCAGAAGGACAATGTCTGGTTAAAAAGGAAATGCTTTGGCTTGATCTAGAAGGAGACACTGGCAGTATCTTGAAGAGCCTGTACTCAAAAGAAACACTACTCAGTGGAGAACAGGGAGAAGCTACATTGCACTAGAGTCCCTTATCTAATAAAGTAACAACTGAAAAAGGCTACTTTCAAAACCTGAAAGCAGCAGCCATAAAACTTTACATTTTTATGTAAAATGTGATATAACTCATTTGCTACACTGCTATGTGATATTATGAACTCTACAATTAGGAGTATGCAAATTTTTCATAATAGAAGTGGAAAACATCTGAAACAGGCAATTTGGGAGCTGAACATGGAAATTAATAGTCACATTTTACGCAAAACCATTGTGGGATCTGTGAGTCACTCATCGATAACCAAACTGGAGCTTCTGCTTGTCTCCAAGGCAGAATGTTTCATAAGATTTAAAAAAAAAAAGATTTAGCCACATGATATTAGGACTAGGTCATCATACCCCTTGTACTCAAAGTACAAGAGAAAAATGTGGCTTCATGTAAAGCCGAGAAATGGAGCAAAATACATTTCTTCGGTGGACTTGCAGTACTCAAATTCCCAAGGACCATCTCCCACCCAATACTGACATATTGTGTTTTAAAATCTTTTATTTAAATCTCTGGAATAAGTTTATTTAGAATTTCTCATGTGCTGCTCATGCTTGTTGTTTCCCCCTCTGTTAGTATTTATAGATCCCTCTCCAACCACCCACATGCTCAGATGGAATTCAAGGTGTCTGGCATCGCCAGCATGCTGTAATTTTTCTATTTACATGAGTAATCTAAAGTGTCAGAACAAATATTTCAACCACTAGTGATTATGTGAAAAATACATAGGGCATTACGGTTTTAGAGCATGCTGTTATTTCAGCAGTCACACAAATCATTAAGTAGTACAGGATAGACTGAAAATGGCACTCACTGAGGGAAATTATTATGCTGTGTATGATTGTACCTGTTTTACAGATGGCTAAACTGACACAGGCAAGTTGAAATGCCTTTCTCAAAGTCATGCAGCAAGTCAGTGACAGAGTTCTCAGCACTAAACTTAAGTTCTACCCCGTAAGACTTTTCATTTTCAAACAATCCAAAGGGATCTCAGGGACAGTGAAAATCAGATTCACAATGCCTACAGTCTTCTCCCTGTGGGAAGACCTTGAAGACCTTCCAAGGTCCGCATGATTTATTTTGAAGAGCAGGGCTGCAATCTCTTCCAAAATTTCAAAGTTCACTGTTTTTGTTCTTCACTGGACAACACCAAGAGCTTTGAAAATGAACAAACTCGAGGCACGCATTCACCTAACAGTTTGCCGTATCTCCTGTGGCTGGGCTATCCATCAGAAGGCATCAGATCACCATACAAGTCCTTACTTTTGTGAATCCTTTAATTTGCAACTTTTCCAACAGGAGAGACCAATGATCATATCCAGAACACTCAAGTGCCAGTCATTATAAATACTTATGTATATAAACACAGACAGATACAAAGATAAACACACTATTGAAGTTGAGTAACTTGGACTGCAAAATCCTATGAGTGCCCATGTGCCTGCCTACCTCCCTCTCCCTTTCGCATTTAAACTGGGAATAAAAGAGTTAGGTAAATTTGGAGAAGCATCACTGCAGTCAGTTCTACACTGCCAGCCCACAAGAGTTACTTCTCTCCATTAAACACCACATCATCACAGCTCAATAGGAGAAGTACAATGGCTTCTCTAATGAGACATAAAGTCTGTACAATAGTCTTAAGACTTCTATATAACTAAGCAAAAAACAAGGAAGCACAAATCTAAGGAGGTCCCTAAATTTATCACTGGGGACTGGGATGAGTTTTTGATCAGAAATGAGCATAATGTAGAAACTATACTCCTATTTATTTCAATAAATAATTCAAGACCGCTACTGCCTGGTTCTGAAGTCTAAGTACAGTCTCAGACTGTCTCTTCTCCACCTGAAGACATTTGCAAGATGATCCAGTAGGCAGGTGGCAGACCTGAAATGAGGTTTGGTGCCACACCTGTCTCCTTGCTGGTTTACTGGTCAGGAGAAAACCACCCGAAGCAGACAGATTGCTTGCTGAGGCACTGGAAGGGAGATGAGACCCCACATTACACCACCCCTTATATTTCAAGAAGAAAAGGAGGCATAACTGTATGTCTATGAGGGTGATAAAAAGAGAAGGACAATGAAACATTAAGCCACATGCTTGTGTCTCAGTGCTTGGGCTTCCATTTGAATGGAGCCCTTTCCTCCCAGGAATTATGCCACCAAAACCCTAACAACAAATTACAATTAAAAAATAAGCACACCAGTCATTAGCACCAGCTAAAAGGTTATTCAGAAGGCACTCAGCACTTCAAACTCAGGAAATTCTCAGAATTGCAGCACTCAAAGAGACCATGACTGAAACTCAACTGTGCTGCCATAGGACCATGGTGTCATGTACAGTTCTTTGCAGCTCAAAGTCTCTTACCAAGATGATAACTCTTCTCATCTCTGAGAAGCTGCACTTACTGTATCTGAAAAAAATGCCAATGATCTCTGATGGAATATGGTCCTCCTGGAACTCCAGGGCATAATGCTATTTGGGGTGAAAAGATTTATTTTTTGTGGCAAATTCATTGTTCTTAAGTAGAATAATTTAAAACTATTCTGCAGACAGGATCCCAGAAATGAATTAGTGAACACAGGGAACAAGGGAAGCAGTGAAAATCCTCATAAAAATCTCAAAGATCACAATAGAGGAACTGATTTTTTTTTCTATGAAGTGGGTTTTGTGCTTTGAAAAATACATTCTTGCTCAAATTAATTTCTCTCTTTGCAAACAAAATAGCACTTTGAATTGACATTTTGATTTAAAATGCTGTTTTCAGATCAAACTTTTTCTAATAAATATTGCACCGAGTGTCCCCCAGCATACATTTTGTCAGATGGAAAATTCATATAGTTATGATTCCATTATGTTTCTTGCAGTGGACCGAGCATTTCATCAATGAGAGCAAAGAGCATCTAAATAGGGTTAGGCTTCAAATTCCTTTCAGTGAGAAGTTAAATCCCCATTAGCTTTGAGCCATAAGCCCCCATGGGTTTAACATTCAGCTTAAAAGATAACTCTGTGAGGGGTCACGGCTCTTTACTCTAGTACAGAAAGCCTATTTCACAGATGGCCCTGCAATAATAATGTAAATATAATCCTGTTTCAGTGGACATTTATCCTTCCAGAAAACAAGCAATGTTTTTTGTCCCAGAAAAAAAATCACATTCATCTTCAATTTAAGGGCAAGGTAATTCCCTGCTTCACTCAGGCCCTGTTAAGAGAATTACTGCGACTCGCCAGGTACCATGCTGATGCTGGGGCCAGCGTGGTCCCACCACCTCTCCATAGGAGAAGACAGACACAGGTTGCACTCAGCAGCTTATGAACAGCAAGTGCAGTTGACTCGGCACATCAAAACACATTTCCTCACTATATAAATGCCAGTTTTGACAGTTCCACGTTAGGTCAAAGCCAGGTTAAAATAGTACAATCTATTGTTTTTCAGAGTCTGCAAATGCCTGCCAAGTACTTTTTGGTCAACTAGTATGGGAGGCTGACAACAAAGGTTGGAAAAGAAACTGGCAATTGCCAGCTGAGCTTCAAAGGGCTGTAATGAAATGCAACTCCATTTGAAATCATCACAGAGAAAATCGTTTGTCTAATTGGTGAGAAGAATGCTAATTTGTTTGTATCTCAAATTTATTTGCCATTTGTACTACTGGAGCACTTACCAGGATTAGTGAGGAACTGGTGTGTGACAGCCTCAAATGCTGTGCAAACAGAACAAAAACCTGGTCCCCTCCCAAGGAGCTTAGAAATCAAGTACAAGTTAAGAGACAATAGGGACATGACAAGGAAATAAGCAGGCAGAAGAGCCTACGGTAAAAATACTACATGCATCTCCCACTGTTGTTACAGTTGTATTGTTATTCCTCTGTAACAGAGACAGCAGTAGCAGGTGCTGTTTGTAAAAAACACTGGAAAAACACGAGGAAGAAAAGGAAATCTGAGTAGGGTGATACAGTTGCTAGGATGCATTTGTAATAGTGGCAAAAATTTTCCCTGTGTTGTTACCACTGCTGCTTCCCATGCAGGGATTCCATCAAGACTTAAACTTTCACCATCTCAGGCATAACAGGTTTTTGCACTGGAGTCATTGCTTGAATTCTGTACATACATAGACAGCTGTAGCTGTAGAGAGATATAGTTATAAAACAGTTTGCCTAGAGCAACTGGGAGCATCTAACCAGACAAGGATGCCCATCAGAGCCTGTATGAACAGGGGGACTGGTCTTGAGACACATGTCATGCAAAGCCGAGTCCTCCATATGTGTGCATAACTGCAGCTCTTCTGAACCTCACACTCGCTGGCTTGGCCTCACGTTCAGGCCAGTTCCCACAAAAGGAGAAAAATCCTCTCTATATGTCTGTCCTGTAAATCCTGAGAACAATTCTGTTCCAAAAGTAAACAAGCTTGTGAGGCAAAGACAGGTTGACAGCAAAGGATGGTGTACATGTATTCTTGCCATTAGCACAACTGGTTGTCTTTATGCTCCAGTGTGGAGTACTTTTGAAAAGAAGAGCTGAAAGCACTTCCCCATCCAGATCACCTATGCTTTTACAGAGGCTTGGGGATACACAACAGGGATAACTATTTGCTTGAGGCTCGTTTGCTTTATTTAGTTCAAGGGCAGACCTCTCTTGCTACTTGCAGAGAGCACAATCAGATGGTATCAGTTCTTTTTTTTTTTCTTTTTTCAACATCAGCACAGATGGGCACAGCAAAAAAAATAAAAAATAAAAAAAATCCAAGAACAATTTCTGCCTCAAAGAACTTCTGATCTCAGGATCACTTACAACTTCTGCCAAAGTCACTGGGTTTATCCTCAGTGGAAAATAGTTCAGGTTCAATGGTCAAAGCTGAAGATGTGAGTAGGCTATAAAGAGAGGAAGAACGGGAACTGAGAGGAAAATTAACCCTGGCAGGTAGCTGCATGAGTAGCTGTCGAACCCGGGTTCACCAAGAGATATCCCAAATGGAACCACTGGAAAAAAGTTTTGACTTCAGCCATACAGGACCATGCCTCAGCACAGATCACAAACACCCGCCTGTCTGTGTCCCCACCGTCAGGGTGACTTCTCTCATCTTGCACACCAAAGGCCATCAGAATACTACTGACGTATCTCTGAAGAGATCACTCACATAAGTAAGCTGACCTTTGGGCTTATTGCCGTAGTAGATTTGTGCTCCAGTTTTTAAAGGACAACTCTGAAACTCTATATTTAAGCAAATGTCATAAACTGATAAACAATTCAATATTGGTACCATGTTCATCTCCAAGCCTTTAAGGACCACTTCTGTAGTTGCTCCCCTTTCAGAGCCCGTAAGAGGCTGAAATAAAGTTGGTGCCAGATTGAAAGCCTAAAGCAACTTTTGAGGAACCTCAAGACCAATCTGCCTGGTTGGTTACTGCATTTAAGAAAAGAAGATGGGAAGCTGGGACAGGATTTTAAGCTAGCTGATGATGGAGGTACACCTGTGACATTTATACCTCTTCTACCATAGGAAGTGTCAGAAACTTAGTCCCTGGGTGGGCAAATAATGGCCTACTAGATACCAGAATTTAGGAGCTGAGAATATTGGAGTGCTGAATACACTCTTTGTTTAACCAAGGGTTATTCTGTAACTGTTTTATTAAATGCATGATAGATTAGAGAGTGTACAAGCCTATTAACTGCAAAGAAGGCAGACCAGTTCAGAAGTATGTGCCAGTAAATAGAGGTCTAGGTCACTTCAGCCTCCTCAAGACTATTTTTCACACCATTTATATTGCACAGCTTTGTCTCAGCCCACCAAAAGGCCAAATCATCCTTCTCTTCAGAGACAGGACTGGAAGACTCATGGGATTCCTCCAGGCTGATAGCACAATCCCCACATCTCAGCCTAGTTTACGACCACTAGACCCAGCTCATGCTCTGCAGCTTATAGGGTTTGTGCTTAGCAAGCAGTGACATTAATGATCAATGACCAGAAAGTCCTTCAATGAAAGCGTTAAGGAGATAATCCAGTAGCAACACAGCAACTGTGTATACACAAGCCAACATAGTAACATACAGACCTTTGCAAATATATACACATACGCATGCATCTCCTCAACATATGCCATGTCCTAGGATGCTGTGACATAGCTAGAGATTTCTGGCTCCTCATTCCTCCAGAAGGCGTTACCTGATCACAGTGGTCCTACCGCCTCAGCCACTGGGACCAAATATGGATTCATTCCTCTGCCAGGAACTGCTCAGCAGCAGTCTCCCCTTCACTCCAGCATCTGCCCCAGTGCCTTCTCTGCCTCCCTCACACAGGCACACCTTGCACATCCCTCTCTCACCCACCCCAGCAAGTGCCAATTGGTCTCTTCCTGCCTTCTCCTCACCTCACCTTCCATTTTACCTTTCCCTCCACAGCAGCACCCTTTAAACTGCTGCAAAGGAGAAGAAGGGAAGAGGCACAGAGATAACCTCTGCTGCTGGGCCAGGCTGCCCTTGCCCACTGCTGCTTTGCTCTGTGCACAAATGTGCACACAGTGAGCAGCAGCTGCCGACGGGCCCCAGCACCTCTCCCACCCCAGCAGCACCCTGTGCCAGGGCAGGTGCTGCGGGAGGCTCCCAGGATGCATTTTGCAGCTTTCAGATGTGTCCCCACGGGAAAACACTGCAGCAAGGGCAGAACCATCCCATGAGCTGTGTGGAGCTATGGTGAATGATGCCACCACATTCATGCTAGAAATTATAACTACCACTACATTAGAAATCTTGCTTCCCTGACAAAATCTCTTTATGACAAAATGCATTCAAAGCATTTGCTACACATCAGTATTTTCAAATCACTTCACAGCAGCTCAGCACTCACCGGTCAGATCAAGTTGCAGCAGCAGGTCTGCACCTCTCTGCAACCCCTCCATGCAAAGGGAAGCCTCTGATAAAATGGCAATGAGGCGCCCATGCCGGATTGTGGCCCGGCTCACCACCACCCCTCTGTCATGGATATGGTGCCAGAATGCAGCAGAAAACAAAATATATTTAATAATACATGGTAAAAATAAGTTTTGAGGAAAGGACTGTGGATTAAAAGGAAAATAAAACTTTATCAAATGAAGGACACAGTATCAAGAAAAAAAAACTATCAAAAAACCCCCAAACCCAGAAAAAACAGAATGGTTATTGGGGCTGTTACTGAGATGTTACCTAACAGAACGAGCAAGGTCATTACAGCCTGGCTGTCTTCGTGATATTCTCCACTTTTGCAGTGCACCTCCAGAGTAGTTAGCTGCAACGGTGAATTCAAGCTATATTCAGTACAGACAGTAATTAAATGGTTATAAAAACGTGAAGCTGGAATGCTGACAAGCTCTATGAGCGGCATTATCGGCAGTGATGGTCGGCGAGTCAATCTGCCACACTTCTTCAACAGTCTAAGGTAATGTTTACTAGGATCCCCCAGTTGACGCTTTCTTCCCCACCTCTTTATATCACAGCACAGTAATTGTGCAGATGCCTGCTGTGCTCAGAAGATGGAAAGCTTGAGAGGTTCTTTCAGGAGAAGAAAAAACAACAGAAAACCTCACGCAGTTAAGCCACGTTTCACCTTTCAGCAAGCCTAACCCAACGGGCCACCAACAGCTCCTCTCCCAGCCGTGCATCCACTCGCCCCTGTGGCACCTCTAATGACCTTGCTATTTCCTTCTTGTTATCAGAAATAATAATTTCTTTAAAATACAATGAGTGTGTGGCTGACACCTGCCTGTTGGGCTCAAGAACAAGCATGCATATTTACATTGAAATTTGCAACCAGGGTCTTCTTGGTAGATGAGATCATCCCGAACAACATGACTGAGGGGAAAATCGGCTGTGCTACTGCCTCAGTCCCACACTTCTGACTAAAAAACATTTCCTAAATCTCCTAAAATGTTCCTGTAGCACTAGGGCCTCTTCTTCCCTTGGGGATGAGGTGAGGAAGGCAGGCCCAAGCACACAGGGACCGGGTGTCCCCCCCCTGCTGTGTCCATCCCCCTCATCCTTGTGTTGGAGCAAACTTCTGCTGTAATTACAGCTGTCTGAAGTCAAGCACCTGAATCTGCAGTGTGATGAAAAGCACGCTCCTTTAGCATGGGCTGTCACATTTAGAAGCACCATGGTTTGTCTTTACAGTCAACAGTTGCTCCTCAAGCGTGAGGGAAGGGACTTCACTGGAGACATTCAAAACCCGCCTGCATGCGTTCCTGTGTGATGTACTCTAGGTGACCCTGCTCTGGCAGGGGGGTTGGACTAGATGATCTTTCGAGGTCCCTTCCAACCCCTAGGATTCTGGGATTCTGTGACTTTGCACACACGCGCGCCCTGCTTCCCCGGTCCGTCAGGCCTCCCTGGGCACCGCCTGGGCACGCACCAAGAAAAGCCCTGACTGCTCATACAAAAGCAACACATCCATTTATGCTGCATATTCCAGTCATCTATCAATTACAGAACTGGTCAGAAATAGAGACACAAACACTGATTTTTTTCCTATTGATTCTCCCACACAACGTACTACTGTTCACTACTCTACAGTCCTTCCGCAGCCTCAAACAAGCATTTGATTTAAATGATCTTTTCCTGCTGTCCTCAGCTTACAATGCCCTGACTATATTCCTTTTTAAGGAGACCCCTTTGTGCTTGTGCTCTGCTTCTGCAACAAAACCTACAGGGCTTTCCCAGCTGGTAACTGCTAAGGGAGGGAAGAGCAGAGATTAGCTCTATTTTACAGTCTGAGTTGTTTCCTATGATCAGCCAATTAGGTAGGTCAGGGCTGAGTAATTCCACAAAGCTAGGTCTATATAATTGCTTGCTCATCATCTTACACTATTATTCTCACTTTTCATCCCTATTTTATTCCTGTCAACAGTTACACACACTTGTCACACCTTGTCTTTAAATGCTTATCTCTTCAAGCAAAGCACCATCTCCTCTGGCTTCCTTCTGTGTTGCCCAGCATTGCAGGGGTATGATCTTGATGTTTCCCAGGATGAAAAAAGTCTGTCTTGTTTTTGGGTTGCCAAGCAGTGCAGCCGCCCAAGCAACCCCGCTGAAAACTGGAGAGGCAGGAGGAAGGAAAACACACCTCAAGCCTTGGACAATATGTTGTACCTCCTTGGAAACAGCCTGATTCAATAGCAATGCACTACACAGCAAACTTAGCAGAGCCTCCAAACACTCTCCTCAGACCTTGCTTTTCCTCCAGCATAAATTTCCTCCAGCCTGTCGCGAGGCAATGACAATACAGTATGATCTGGCATCTAACGCAGGTGCCATCAAGACCATTGCTGCTATTCCAAGCCAGTTTCCTTCATGCTCTTTCCAGAGCATTTCCATGGGATACTATATGTATCCCAGATAGCTGGAAAGAGAAACAAAACAAAACAAAACAAAAACAAAAGAAAGAGCAAGCAGAAGCTTGAACAGTAAACTTCATTAAATTTCCATTTCTGCATCCTAAAGTCAACTGTCACATGGTCCACCACAAAATTCAGACTATTAATTTTAGGCTACCCGGTTTTCCCATGATATATATCAAAGGAAAAACTGTTCCTGGTGAAGGAGTCCAATTCCCACCACAGTGAATGAAACCTGACAGAATAGAACAAAATCTAGCCTAAATCTAATGAAAACAAATTTGGAGAAGCAGGGGAGATGAGGGACAGGAGGAGGTGACTTTTGAGAGTTTTTTATGTTGTCAGTTTTGACCCAGTGAGGAAAAAACTAACACTGGAATTCAAATTCTTCACAATATTAATGACAAAACCTTAAACATAGTTTATAAACCTGGAATCTCAGCCATAGAAAACATGTTCTTCAGTTTTTACTCTGAGAATAACCAGACCAAAAATTGAAAAGTCTATATGAATATAATACATTCATGTAAATGCACTCCATTTTAGGAATAAGCTATTTCAAACTTTACTTTCTTCTTAAAGATGAGAAAACACAGAATCGCAGCCTCTACACTACAGCGTGTGCCTCCAGCACGCGTGGCTGCAAAGCAAACATTAAAGGAAGAAAGCAGCAGAACCATGACACACCACGCAGTGGTGCGGACAAGACCTCAATTTCTATCTTGAAAGGCGAGACCTTTATCTCCATCTGAAAAAGTTACTGTCCATTTATGAGGTTAGAAATTAAGCATATTCTATATGGGGAATACTGATGTATGCAATATTTTATTGCTGTGGAAAGTTAGGAATTTCCAAGTTTAGGAAATGCCTGGAGACCTTCCCTTCTCACACAGTTCCCCCTGCTACCTGTTTTGTTTCCCCTGCCTATCAGGAATCTGTTATGTACACACAGTGAAGCAGAAAACTGCCCTCATGCTAAGGGAAGTATTTTAATTCTTCTCACTCTCCACGTACATAAACTACTACACACAGCTCGAAGAAGTATATATATATATTATTGAGACTACTTTGTCAAAGAAACTTAATCTGATACTCAGAACAGTATTGATGCTCTTTTTACAATGCAGAGAGATGTCGATTTTTAAGAACAGTTTGGGATTCATTCCTAAATTGCATTTGCATTCTCCATGCAAACACTCAGGTTAAACAAAACTGCTACGTAATTTAAATAAATATTTTAAAATAACTCCCCCAGGTTTACACAGAAAACAGTCTTGTAACTGGTTTATACCAAAAGTAAAGATGCATAAGCCTACATGGTCACCAAAAGTATGATTTGCAGCAAAGAAGTCATGGCACACAGTGCAAAGTCAAGACATAGCACAACACAAAGATTTGTTTTAAGCTCAGCTTTAACGTCTTTCATCCCTTGCCCCCTCAGAAAGTGCTCCTACTTCACCAATGCCACAAGCATAAGTCCCGTGGGATGGTGGAACCACAGCATGGAAATCCTATCCAGTCTACTTCAGCTAGTAAGAACAAACCCACACACTGTGAACAAAGCTTCTGCTCAGTTATATGGCTGACACTCAATTTTTAAGAGTTAATAATAAGACAGTTTGATGTGTCATTTGTAACAGCAAGAGCAAAAGGAATATTGGTGTCAAATCTTACAAACACTGATGCTACTAAAAGACTGTTATATGAGGTAACTCAGGCCTTGCTCTAAAATAGTCCGTGAAGTTGAGTCATGTCTTGGGTACTCAGCACACTGGAAAGTCTTAGGTGTACAACCCAAAATCCAAAGACTTATTGCAAAAAAGAAACTGCCATCAATGTAAAAGTCAAACTTCAAGAAGTCCAACAGATGTGAGGTGCTGCTGGCAAAGATTTCTAAGCCTGGAGAAAGACAGGGAGGAGAAGCTGTAGTATTTTTTATGACATACTCTCTTGGGAGAACACTTGCCAGTGGGAATTTTGAATAAAACCCCTAAAACCACCAGCTCTCACAAGAAATCATAAGTTTTATCTGGAAGTAATTGAGATGCTAGAGCAGCGACAACAGAGAGGCTGGAAACCTTCACATCCTGGTTGAGCACAACAGGCTACTCTGCGTGATGCTGAACTTGCCACAGTCCTCTTCTCTCCCCTTTCATTTCTCGACTATACTGTCCATAATCAGTAGGTCCACTCACATGGCAAGGGCAGTGACGGGCACCACAGGGTGGCCCAATCCATCGAGGACAGCAAGCACTGCAGCCTCCTGGCAAGCAAAAGCTGTTGTTTCATGGCCAGAAAGGTGCATGGCAATAAATTTGTGTTTATTTTAGCTGGTATCACACCGAAGGAGGGTTTGTGCAGTCACACTGTATCAGCCTCTCCTAATAACAGCATTCACTGATCAATTTTCACAGAATCACAGAATCCTAGGGGTTGGAAGGGACCTCGAAGGATCATCTAGTCCAACCCCCCTGCTGGAGCAGGTCCACCTACAGTACATCACACAGGAACGCATGCAGGCGGGTTTTGAATGTCTCCAGGGAAGGAGACTCCACAACCTCTCTGGGCAGCCTGTTCCAGTGCTCTGTCACTCTCACAGTGAAAAAGTTTTTCCTGATATTCACATGGAACCTCCTATGCTCCAGTTTGCAACCATTGCCCCTTGTCCTATCATTGGTCATCACTGTAAAAAGCTTGGCTCCATCATCCTGACACTCACCCTTTACATATTTGTAAACATGGATGAGGTCACCTCTCAGTCTCCTTTTCTCCAAGCTAAAGAGACCCAGCTCCCTCAGCCTTTCCTCATAAGGGAGACATTCCACTCCCTTAATCATCTTTGTGGCTCTGCACTGGACTCTCTCAAGCAGATTCATGTCCTTCCTGAACTGTGGGGCCCAGAACTGGACACAATACTCCAGATGTGGCCTCACCAAGGCAGAATAGAGGGGGAGGAGAACCTCTCTTGACCTACTAACCACCCCCTTTCTAATGCACCCCAGGATGCCATTTGCCTTCTTGGCCACAAGGGCACATTGCTGGCTCATGGTCATTTTCGTGTCCACCAGGACTCCCAGGTCCCTTTCTCCTACACTGCTCTCCAGCAGGTCAAATTTTGATCAAAGATGACAGAGACTGGCAGATACATTCTTAAACACAGCAGGGTAGAGAGACTTTATCAGTGGCCTGATAAAGGAAATAACCAAAGGCAAACCCTCCTTAAACACCAGAACATCTACAGAAGGAAAATGGCATGAAATATTTTCTCCCCTGTGTGGATTCTTTGGTAAAGAGACATAAAACTCCATAAAACTTTTCCTGTGTTGTCACTCTTACCCCAGGACTCTTCAATGCTTACATGGCATGAGTTCCCACCACGGTCTTTTAATATTTCTGATTGGTTAATTAGATTAAGAAGTCAATCAGCCACAAAACAGGATTCACTGGAAACCAGGCTCCATTAATTCTAGGGCTGTCAAACCTCGTTTTTCTTACAAATAATCAGGAAGCCCAAATATGAGAATAGCAAAAAAAACATTTGATTTCTCAAGGACCTAACAGAAAGAGCCCAAGCCACAAATAGCGTTTTGCCTGAGTAGGAACCTGCTCCCTTGCAATGGAAAGAGCCTGACTTGTAGAAGACATGCGGCTGCTTTCACCCTGCGTCAAGTCCTTGCAGAAGTACCCATAAACAAAGCGTCATCCCCACTTAGCAATGTTTCAGACTGGGCCAGATGGAGCTCTTGATGGAAGCTGAGTAGATAACTGAGACCTGAAGAGCCATAAAACCTCTTCTGTCTAAAATGCCCTTCAGTTCAGAGGCACAGCAACAGATAGGCATCATGCGCATCTGATGCAGCAGCTGGCCTCAACACGCTACAGGATTCAAGTCACCAACGTCATCAATCCCCACACTTAACCAAGCATGGTGACATTGGTCTTTTAAGACGAAAAATACAAGGAAGTCTTCTTGTAGAGCAGAAACCAGGTGCTGGCTGAGCTCCCAGGACTTCAGGAGATGATTTAATTTTCTCTGCTGCTTTGGCACAGCCAGCTTTTGGTAGACACATGCTGCTGCTATTTCCTTGGTGATCAAGCTGGCAAAATCAAACGACTAAAAATGAGAAGTCTGGGGGGAGAAGGAGGCCTTAATGTGATCTAACACAACTTAAAATCTAAAATGAAAAGAACAGTCAACAATGTGGCATAAAGGGAGGCATCCACTGAGTTTAAATTACTACCTTAGAAACTGGCAATCTCTATAGTTCACAGAGATAAATAGGCCTCTCCAGAGGGCAATTTATGTAGCAGTTATTGTAAAATGGGAAAAAATCAGCTTTCAGAGCTGTCAGGTTCTCTCTTTTTCTCTGTTAACAACAGGGAAGAGTCAGTATCTCATCTCAGCTAGCTGTCAAGCACTTAGCTAAAGTTCAGAGGGATGAACTGCACCCAGAAGACCAAGAGACTCCACTTGAGCAACTTGTATTTGATTTTGCATCAAATCCAGTAATTTAAATCCAAGGTCATATCATCCAATTATAATTTATAAATGCTGAAGTGGTGCTGCAAAGACCTGGGAGACAGGAAAATAAGAGTAAATTAAATGCTCTGGAGTTTCCATAAGGTTTTATTGATTACATTACCATACCTATATCACATGCATATACATTATTGTTTTGACTGCAACCCATAATCAGAGATGGCAATGTGATTCATTATGTTTCACAAGTTCCAACTAATGTATCCCTCCTTTTCCCACCTCTCCCCAAAGCTATTTGAAATAGGTATTCCAAAGGTTACCCTGTTTCCAAAATGGAGCTTGGATAGGCAGAGATAGGACAGAGACATTCAGGAATTCTCCTGGGCAGGTTTATTTTGAAGGCATCTTGCACAGACAATGAGGGATGGATGATTAAAAAAGACTGACTCCTACTTTTTCTCAGCAAGTGTGAAATTGAATAATTTTTTTAAGTAATTATCTGAGTGAAGCAAAGCTAAATAGAAAGATAAATTTAAAATATCATGACCATCAAAGAGTAAACTATGTAGTCTCCTTTTTCATACAGTTAGACAACACTATATTCCGAACACCAAGCAATATACTACACCACTCAACAGGCATCTAGATGGACCTGAAACCACCACGTCACATATACATCCCCTGCAGCATTGCCTTCTTTTCCTTCTCTCATGGAAGCCTGATGGTTTTCAAATGTCCTGCTTTTTGTCTTCACAAATCAAAGATTGTAAGTGAGGCACCAGCAGTGTACTGTTTACACCTGATAACCTCAGAACTGAGGTAAAACATGACTGCTGAGCAGCCTCACCAGTCGATGGGTGGATGTCAGGTTTTCAGACTGCCTTCACTTCAGTGCTCCACTCAGTGACGCTTCACAACAAAATTACCAGGAATTAAAATTAAAGGCTGAGCTGTCAAAACACAGTGTAGTCAAACACAGTTCTGCAAATTCAACCACGTTAGCTTCTCATTATTACTGCCGATAGTTACTGCAAAAAGCTTTACTAGTGAAACTGAAGAACTCATGCATTTGCACTGAACAGTGAGGATTCTCTTCAAGGAAGTATTAAACTTGGAATCTAATACTACAAAAAAAAGTTTACAGAAATTAGATAATGTGTTGTCTGTGTTTTAATTGACAATTAAAAAAAATATTTTACTTATACAACTAAAATCTGAACCGTACTCCTAACCCTTCTCCATCACTGAACAAGCTACCACCTTATTTCAATTTTTCATAGTAAACTGACAACTATTAGTCTTAACTGGACAGGAGAAACACTGTAGCTTTATTCCTTATTAAAAAAATACTTCATCTGCTATAAATGAATTCTCTCTACTGCAAACACTACTCTGGAGCACAATTATTTCAGAATTTAGTCTGAAGTGGTATTCAAGCATAATGACTTGTACCCTCAAAGCAGAATCAACTCACGTACCCTCTGAAAAACTCAAGTGTCCACATGGGAACCTTGTTCTGAACAGCTACACTAGACAGCTGGCACCTATGCCCATCACATTAATTCCCCAAGCTCACATTGCTGCATGTTTTCTAGTTTGATATGCACAATTTCAAGGTACAAGTTAAAAGTTAAAGCTATGTGTTGAGATCTTTCAGGGCTTCTTTTCTGCAGGCAGGGCACATTTACATGGATTGTCAACTCTTCGTTTTCCAATGCTAAAAAGTGTGTTTAGAAAGGGAGGCCACAGAACTTGACTTTTCAAATATCATAGCTACAGATGGGTGTTCAATAAATTAAAAAATTGAAGTTGCAGGAAAAATACACAAAAAAACTTCTTAATGCACAAATCAAACCAAAAGAAAATTCAACATTTTCCAGCCCTTCACCCCAAAAGATATAGAGGTCTAAACTGACCAGAGCTTGAAAGAACACGTTTTAGTTTGCATAGAAAACATTTTTTACTTTCCAGCAATAAAAACAGGGCACTGACCTCTCTGTCATAATGGGGATGAGTGGTAAAAATAATGGTCAAAAACGTAGAGCTCCAAGAATATTTAGTAGCTGCAGGGGAGAGACTCAGGGGCCGAATGTTCTTCCAACAATGAAGCAAATCCGCTCTGTGCCCAGACAGCCCCTCTACTGAGACAGTATCTTGGTTACAATAGAAACAAGATCACAGTTAATCTCCAATAGAGAGCTACATGCCTTGACTAAATCAAAACCTATACCCCTTCCTGGTGCTCTCTCTGAAAGCCCTGCTGACAACAGCAGAGCTGACCAAGCATTAGTTATGAGGTCGCAGTAGGACTGCTGAGGTTGAACCAAAATTAATTCATCGTCTCCATTTTGGTTAGCCTTTTTGCTGGCAGATGCAGTGTCATTCTATAGGGACATGTTTATTTTTGTAGCTGTTAGGAGTTGGTTATGGACAGTTTGTGTTCTGCTCTTGGGTTCCCTTTCACCTTGTTGCAACCCCTACAGCCACCCTGAGTTACATAGCTACTTAGCGTGGTTATCTGAGCTGTCATTAATTACCAAATTGTTGTTTGACAATTGATCAGTCAGAAGATGACTGAATTTCGCCCACTCAGTTTAAGGGATTTAAGAGAGAAGGAAATGCTAAATTCAGTCCCAGAGTTAATAAAGACAACTTTATCACCTTGTCCAGGAGGAAGAAAGAAGGTACTATTAAACAGTACAGGTAACTGTAGCTTCAACGTGGTCTGCTTTTGACTCCTTCCTTAAACATTTCAGATTAAGAAAGTCACCCTGAATCTGTACACAAGCAATAATGCAAAACTGGCGTACACAGAGAAACAAAACCACTAATCCCAGAGAAGGTCACAAAATAGCCATACATGTTTCCAATACAAAGAACCTTGTCATAGCCAGAGCTGAAAGGAGAACTCAGCTGAGCTGCCACGAACGAAAGAGCCTGCAGGGAAATGCTGGCATTTCATGCAGGAATTCTTGGGCATGCATTTGTAAGCTACTTTTTTACAAGATTAGAAACTTTGAATATCCTCCTGATACAGGCTTTGCTAGCACATACAATGGGCAGGCTCCTGGCAGGCATGGCTTTGCTTACCAAAATCAGAGACACAAAGAACGGTCTGGACATACAAAATCTTATTACAGAAACACTTCCAACCACAAAAAAAAAAAAGACTGAATAAAACCAGCAAATACAAGTTCCTCTAGGAAGATAATTAGTCTTTTTCCCTGGCTTTGCACTATTTGCAGTAATATTCTGTGGTTACCAGCAAATTACCCAAAAAAACCCAACTTTGCCTTCTACCAATTTCTGCCTTCTTTATGTTTCATGCATACTACTTTGAAAACATTTTCCCTGACTAGTAGTAAGTGCTAATTTTTTTATAAAAGTAATGATAGATGAATCCAAAGAATCTACATTTACCTTCCTTATCCTGGACTCATTTTGCCAGCCTTCAAAAGATTTTAATTAATCACTGAACAAAAACTTACAGTGCTGCAGGTTGGAAGGGACCTTCAGAGGTCACCTGCTCCAGCCCCTGCCCAGAGTAGGGCCAACTTCAAAGTCAAGAGCCAGCTGCTCAGGACCTTGTCCAGGCAAGTTTTAAATTCCTCCAAGGACAGCGATTACAGACTCTCTGGGCAACTTGTCCCAGTGTTTGACCTCACATTCTGAAGATTTTCTGCCTTATATTGAATTGGAATTTCCCTTGTTTCAACTTGCAAAATTAAAAAATATCAACTACATGCAATTTGAAGCCTTAAGAATGGCAAGTGTTGGCAAATTCCAACTCCTCAGCACAGAGATGGGAACGTAGAACTGAGGGAAAAAAAGGGCTTGGGTGAAGTCTACATCTACCAGCTACTAAGGTAAGTAGAGGAGACACACACACATGGTCATTCCCACTACTCCCACACTTGATCTGGGTATTTGAGCCAAGGGCGCAGAGAGCTTTAGACCATGGCTCCAACCTGGAGCCTGGGTCAGTGCTGTGAGGAGTGTCTGCTTTGTTTGCATTTGTAGCAAGTCTACCACTAATCCACTCTTTAGGAAATTTTTAAGTTTCACACGCTGTGGATTTTGAAGATTAGAAGCTCAAAACATGTTGCCTAGATACCATTGGTTAGATAAGACTTCTGAAGAGGAGATTATGCAAAGAATTACCAGACGCAATGAAATAGCTCAGGAAATGCTTTTGCATTGCTTGCACCATTAAATTTGTCCCTGATGTCTCTCTTTTCATCTGCAGAACTATTTCTTTTTTAAAAAAGCTGGTCGACAGCATGATAGACAGAAAAAATTGTTTGAGTTGGTCTGAATATTACACAAGCTGCAAGCCATGTGTTTCCTGGATATCAGAAGGTATCAGGTCTTCAGCTTGCTGCTAATTTTTAATGTAACATTCACTCAAGTAAAATATATCAGTATATTTTTATCTCAAGACAATGCCAGCTGACAATTCTATTTCTTCAAAATTTAGAAGACTTTGTCTTCATTGCAATTAGACAAAAATATGCAAGACAATGTTAAAAGCTATTTCCCAAAGCACAAAGAACATTAGATGTATAAACTGTATAGACAAGTTTGTACAGATTGGCTGTAGAAAGTTTGTTCCTTTCCTCATTTCCATCAGGAAGGTCTAGTACAAGCCTTATATCATATATTTAGGTTGGGTGTGATAAGATTATTTTTTTTTCTTCCAGTTGTCTCTCTAGAGATCAGTCAGACCAGAGAGTCATTTTTTGAATAAACTTTAAATAGGTCAGCTCAGTCACGCTATTTTTTCACTGAAGTAAAAATGACAACTACATTCACCACAGAAACAAAAAAATCAAAACCCCAAAGTCTGCCATTTGTTTCATCAGGGGACTCCAACAATACCAGCACAGTACCAAGATGTCTTTGACCTGCAAAAGTGTCACTGCCTACATCTAGATTTCTTATTCTGGTTAAGATATGTCTGTAAACAAATGTGATTTTAAATGCTGACAAGTCAACAAGGTCACCGTTAAGATGAAACCGAAGGACACGCAGAAGAGCAGAATAAACAGACGTACTTTGAAAGACCTTCCTTGAAACTTTTGCAGCTAAGACATAGAAGTCTTCCAGAAAACTTCTCAGGTTTTTGTTATAAGTTAGATACAAACAGCAAAACACATTCTTTAGGATGAAAAACATGCCAAATGTTGGGTTTTGGTGGTCTAACTCTTGAGATCTCTTGGACTGTTCTTCATGATATCAAACTTCATTACCATCATCTTGATGAATCTTCACCTCAAGACAGATGGACAAAGTGGATTACAAGGAGGCCAACTGAATAATTTGAAGTCACAAAACAAGACTGTTAGAGAATAGGAACCATGGATCCAGGACTTGCTGTTCTAATCCTTATGAAAAATTCACCTCGGGATATTAGATTATAGAGGTACTCAAGGTACAAAAAAGTCATGGTAGATCTAGTGCAACCATTAGGTGGCAACATGACAAAAGTGCTAAATTTTATCAGCATTAAACTGCCAGAATACACAGTGAATCTATTTGGATAGATTCTTCCCTCTGAAGCTACCTCTGATCATCGTGAACAGAAAAGCAGGAAAGAGGGAGAAACAAGCATGCCTAATCAATACAGGCAAAACACGACCTCCATGCATCACACACTCTTGGATTTCTTTGTCCCTCAATCACATTAACAGCTGCATTTCGTCATCCACTAAGACCTACAAATTTGCAGGGCACATCTGTGATTTTTAAAATCTATAGGCATCACAGGCACTTTGACTTTGTGATTACTGTTCATCGTGCCTATCTGGCCTCATACTGCTGACAAAATGATGCCTGTAATGCAGCCTGCAGGAATTGGGCCATTTCAACAAATAGCTTGATACTCTCTTACTATTACCAGCTCATAGGAAAATCCCTAGGACTACATATGAAATAGTGATAGAAGACTCCAAAACCCAACACAGTTTAATTTGCAGACAAGGCGTGAGAAGAATCACCTGCTACTTGAGAAAGGAAGACTATGCATAAAAAATGAATAAAACATTAAATACACAGCAGGTAATCAAATTACTAAATCAAGTTTGAAGGGCTTTATTATTATTATTATTATTATTATTGGCAGGTGGTACTAAAGTAGTTTATCTGCTCCTAAATTTGTGGTCTCTGTTGGAAACAACATGCAGTTCTTGTGCCACAGGCTGAATTAAACTACATTTTAAATTCTATACCCAAGTAAAAAGACTCCTACTAAACTTTATGGGCAAAAGGAAAAAATACTATCTTATTAATGTTCATATTTCCAGTTCTGTCTCAAAGAAGAAATGCTAAAAAGCCTGTCATCTGTCAACCCATTTCAGATCTAAGTGGTTCACATCTAAGTTATCCAGGACCTGTAATAGGACTGATCTCTGCTTTTTATATGAAACCACTGATCAATGCAGCAGAAAGAGCTTGGTCACTCACCTTCTGGGAGGGCAGAACATAATGTTACCAGGGATCCTACCTTTTTATATATGAAAGGCCCTGGCAGGAAAACCCAGAAAGCCTGTAATTTTTATTATTTTTTTTTTTAAAACACTTGAAAGACTAAGTGCTAGAGGGTGTACTTTCAAAGCCCTTACCTAACCTGTTATGCTTCAACAACAGGGCTTTTCTGTGCTCTGAATAATCCAGCAAGAAGTTTAGAGCAGGGAGCTGGTGCAGGCAACAGACAGGCTGCAAACAGGACTGGAAGAGGAACCTCACATCTGCCTGCCTCCTGGGTTCAAAAAGGCAGGAAAAAAGCCACACATCTGCAACTGGCAGGAAAAAGGGCATCAGAGTCAAATCCCCAGTGTGGTCCTGTCCAAAACAAATAGATACCCCCACACACCCCTCCCCCCCCGACACAGCCCACTGAGCTGTGTCCCTAAGCCATCACAGCATAATTGACCATAACTTTAATGAAACTCTTCTTAGTCTAATACTTGGGTGTTGGTACCCCTCCTCCCTTTTTGGTATCCACGCCCCTCCTCTGCTCAGCAGTATATTTTTGCATTAGGTGTCAGATCTTTAGTAATGAATACCTGCTCCTCCCTACTAATGTAACCAGCACTTCAGCAAGACCTTGCTGTGGCTCAGTGGATATAGAGAGGCCACTCCTAACGCTAGATTTAATGATCATCTCCCTCCAGATGTACAAAACATGTAAAATCCCTCTGGGGAGAAGAAATTAAAACAAAATGGACACCCTGGCTCCCTGAGACAAATCAGAAAAGTATCATAAATGAGCGCTCCTGCAACCTGCTCTAGGTTGTCCTGCTCTGGCAGGGGGGTTGGACTAGATGATCTTTCAAGGTCCCTTCCAACCCCTAACATTCTGTGATTCTGTGTAATGTTGGTACTTATCCATCACCAACTACAAGGAAACCAAACGAGCTATTAATTTGCACAGGTCACTGAACCACCATCAGGTAACTGGATGCAGTCCCTAATGACATGGACTGAATTTTGAACACCAGTGGAAGGTATTGTTTTCTTAATTTCATGACCAAATCACCAAACACTCTCAAGGTTGGTGGCACTCCCAAGAACTGAACAGTGGGTACATTTTGGGTTAGGGGGCATGAGGTCTAAGTACATTAAAGGGAAAATCAAAAGACTGTACCATAACATACCATTTATTTGGGTAAAAGTTTTAATCTTCCAGGGCTGTCAAATTAGGACTGTTTGCAAGCACAGACACTCAAGCACCTTTTACTCTGAGTCATATGCTCAAGTCATCAGGCTTTGCATTCACCCTCACAAATCTTCTGGGAATGAGGTTGGGTCAATGCACTATCCTTATAATATCCAAATTTCTTTTTTTGCACAGATCCTCCCAAAACAGCCATGGTCACCAGCACAGTAGGATTCCCATGAAGAAAAAACTAATTGCCAGTTGTGAGTAAAAGCAAGATTAGATGGATTAATACAGAGATAAATGTAAGTGGAATAGAGCTATGAGTTTTACTTTACTCAGTGCCCAAGAGAGCACCTGAAGAGTGTATTTACCTGATGCAATTGCAGAAAGGCCTGGGAGCAGGGGTTTGAGTGCTTATTTCCAAGTTTCTCTCATTAGAATTTTTACAAGGAAAAGGGCTGTTTTCAGGAGATGCAATTTTCAAACTATTACTTTGTAATTGCTAAAAAGGGAAAAGGGGGGAGGAAAAAACCAATCCAGAGATCATTCCAGCACCAGCATTTGGTCTGCCCAGTAATGAGCCACGTGATTTGAACAGATAAGGAAGAAACTGGTTCTTCTGCAAAGTCCCAGGCACTGCAAGCAGAGATGTGTTGCGTGCATCAGACAGAAGAGAAGGGGGAGTGTGGCTCTGCTTCCTGCCTTGCAGGCACTGCATCACCTGTGGCCTTAACCTGATCCCATAAAAGCTGCAGCTGGAGCTTCTGCAATCTGTTACTTCAAGGGCAAAGCCATAAAAAGAGGATTAAAAAAATAAAAATTGTGGAGCTAATACAATGTTAGTACACACTGCTTCACCCGTGCATGCGCTGTGTTCCTTCTCCCCCTCCCCTCACTGGTCTTATTTAGACTATAGGTACTTTGAAGAAGGGACACTTGTCCCCCCTGCATTTGGATGCTGGCACTCCAACCTTCGCCAGGTTTTTCAGGCACATACCATAACCTAACTAGGACAGCCCATGCTGCCAAACAGGGTCAGAGGTTAGGCAGCAGGTAAGCTAGTGAGTCTCTCCAAAGGGCTTATTTGTTAATTAAGGGATGTTACTAAACAACAAAAACAAACTAGTCCAGGCCAGTGAGAGCTTGCAAATAAGTAAGTAGTACAGTTTGTTCACAAGCTTAAAGATTATTACACTCAACTGGCTCTGAAGACGGGAAGAGGTTGGCATAGGTGCTGGTGCAATGAAGCCAGTTGGAAGCCTTGATTTAAATGAATATCACATTTTTATCCTACCTTGCATTTTTTTTCTTTCAAGTTATAATTTTCTTTCTTTCTTAAAGTTATATAACAGTGAGCACTGAATTATCAAAATATATTGATGTGTAGCTACATACTGTGACACTACACTTGGTACATTTCTCCTTGTAAGAAGATAAACAGATACAGGATAAATATTCTGATTATTAAAAATTTATTATTTGTATCACTCTTTGCTTGGATGATAATGAGGGTTCAATGACAAATGGAAAAGTAGGGCTTTAGATAGTGCAGCCACTCTAAACATAACATGCTTTCAGCATCTGATTAATGTATGATTTCTAAGCCAGCAACCATGACCACTTCAGCAGTTTGAGTTTCCTTAAAAGTTCTGCAGAAAGCACACACTGCCCATTTTTAAGAGTCCTATTTTAATTATGTGTTTTCAAAAGAAACTCAATTAAAATAAGAAAAAAATTCTCTTCCAATTAAACAAAGAACAACCTCACACAACCAGCTCTCTGCACACCTGGCCTCCACAAAGGCTGTTTCGCTGCTTCCCTTCAACTCCCAGCCCTGCATCTCCTCCCTCTCCCTTCAGTTAGATTAAAAGATTAATTTAAATATTAAGTTATAGGAGGCTTGAAACAAACACCCTTAAAGTCATTGAACTTGGGGGTGTACTGGAAATCAGCTGGAAAGCCAAAGCAGACAGCAGTCCTGGCCCCCAACTTGGAGGATTCCATGTGTCTGTTCAAGGACTTCACTTTGCCTCATCTCAGATCCCCTTAACTCCATCCTTGTTCCCCCGTAAAATTCAGACTCAGAGGGTAAAATTATGCCGTGCAATTCAATGAATTCAGAGCAGTTTCTTCTCAGTGTAATTCAGATGCTCTAATACAGCTGAAGGACAAATGTGCCACCACGTCATGGGCGAATGGGTCTGTGTCAGGGTTTAAGGATCTGGTCAGAGACAGAAGGGCTGAACAGGGGAACCACTGCTAGAAGCACACCAGGGAATCATAGAGGACTACTAAAACCTCCCCATGTGCCTTACACGGTGGCCACTGAAGTTATTCCAGGGTTCAAATGAAAAAAAAGTATTCTTTCTAGTGTGTCTATCAAACAGAGCCAGCAACAGTTCTTCACAGGACAAATTCACTCAGTGACTCTTAATCCCCCCTGCTTTCCCTCTGCCAAAGTCTCTGGCATTTCAGCTCTTCACGAAGATGCTATCTGCCCCACAGTCCTATGACAGACAAAAAGTCTTTCAAGGTTATTTTAAACCAATCTGGACAGTCATCAAGATGGTCCCAAAAGGGATTACTGATGAGATTAACATTAGCTATTACAACTCAGCGAACAAATCACAGTGTGATAGTGGAAAAGGCTCAGAGAATATCAGCTCAGTGCTCAGGGACCGCAAGAGAGAGAAACATATTGATAGTACTCTCACATCTCCACCACTGCATTTGCTCTTGGCCACCCTATCTCTAGTAGGATTTGGAAAAACAAGAAAAGGCACCAAGAAGGATAGAAAGGATGCCTGTGAGTGTGTGCCAGCTTCCAGATGTATCAGGAGACTATACCAGGACACATTGAAAAAATGTGTTTGATGATAGAAACGATGGAGAAAACAATGAATATTTCTAATTTTTCCTACCAGAGAACTAATGTGCATGCTGTGAAATTATCGCTCAGACAGCTTGAAAGAGAAGTATTTTTTCCACTTAATACATTTGCTTGCTACAAGATATCACAGGCATAAGTTTTGGGTATTCCTGGGCTTAAAAATGACTTCAAACAAATCCTTGAGGGTTAGGTTGGTGGTGGCCATGAGATGCAGTGGCTGGGGTACAATGCCTGGCTCTAGAAATACCAAACTGCCAACTGCCCAGGGGCAGAAGGGGATTCAAAGGGAAGGAGCACATCACCCTCAGGCAGATTTTTATACTTCTCTCCTTAAGTACCAGCTTACTGGGTAGCATAAGAGAGGATACTGGGATGGCAGACACACAGCCATTGCTGTATGGATGCACAGGAACAAACCTGTAACATGGTTTATCTATGAGTGATTCCAGCCCAGGCGGAGCTGCAGGAGGAGGACACCTTCACCACAGCTTTGGAAAGCAGCTTGCTCATCAGCAGCAGCCCTGTACACTTCCTACACATTGCCAATACAAGTCCTTCAGAGAGTGCCCAGTGGCTGGAGGTGTGCTGACCACCCCATGCCAGACCAGGGGAAAAGCCCTCACTTGCTGATGTTCTTCAGGGATGCACGCCAACTGCTGTCCCCCCAGAAAGCCATGATGTTGGCAAGCAGCAAAGCTGCAGGAGGATGTCTCCCTTCCCACATGGACTTAACATTTTTGTAGTGGCCTGACCCAGACACTATTTTCTGGATTCACATCAGGCAAGGTCCCAAACCTCCCTCATCCAGCTCCACGTGGCACAGCAGCAAAAGCTGCCTGGCATACAGCAGTCAAGTCCTCCGCCTTCCTAGCCAAGGTAGGAAGAAAAAGAGTTAAAGGCAGGAGGACATGGTGAGAGGAGGGACTCAGGAAGCCAGGCTGGAAAAAGAGCACAGACATGCTGTGATAACTTGGGGAAACAGGATGTCGCAAGGAGGCCAAATGCCCACGCTGTTCCCACACCCCGATGAGATGCTGTCCAGGCTCCCGCGCCCCCCTGAGGTTTGTCTTTTATTTTTAACAAGTGCAAAAAAATCCCCAAGGCAACACTGTACTGACAAATATAAATGACTCAGCTGGAGATAGACCGGCTGAGTAAACCACAAGACTAATTTTCCCTCTGACTCTCCCCCTCTGAGGTAATCTCATACCTTCACAATAATGAGATCAAGACAAAACACACCTCTGGTCTGTATGCTGGGCCAGGTCAACAAAGCACTTTGCATCTCCTAGCAGCATCAAAAACCATTGCAAGCAGGACATTTTTCTCTTAGTCCACCTACAGCCTTAAATAAGCCTTTTTTACTTCACATAATGAAAAAGTACTGACAAAATCAATCAAACTGGCCGTGCCATTAGCATTCTCCTAGCCACCATAAAGATGATTGAAATATCAACACCCTTAGTAGCCCCACATAATGATGGTCTACTTCCCAAAAAAAAAAGCTTTTCTTGAGTAAATAGAGGAAGTTTGAAAAAGCCCAACTGTTCAAAATACGCTTCAATTTAAGAGCTGCACAAATAAGGAAGAGTCTCACCAGGTCTTTCGATTAGAAGTTCAGAGCACTCAACCTGCCAAGGAATTGGGGTGTCACATTCCCAACAGTCCATTAGGAAGCCACAAATAAAAATAAATAAATAAATGTACAAAACCCTATTCACCAGCAAAGGTATCTCCCTGAAGAGTGCACGTTTTCACACAACTAAAATCTTACTTGTCTCCTAACCACCCAAATGAAAACAAAAAATGTTTACAAATTTATAGACATAAATCAAATTCCACATATTATTTGTGCTTGTATGTTGTTAACAAGAATGAAATTGTCCAAATAACTTTTTCTTCTGAAGACTCATCTAAAGAAACCTCAAGCCAATGAATAGGCTTCTTTCTACTCATCAAATTAAGGTGGCTTTGGATTAGGTTCCAATACTTGATTGAGGCTCAAGAAAACACATAAACACTCTTATTTTTCATCTCCTACAGTCTTAGTGCATTCAAAGGAACCTTAATTGATCTGCTACAGATGCAATCAAAAAATCATTCTTAGAGCAAATAAAGTATGCTAGCATTGACCATATTTAAAGATCCCATTGAACTGAACCATAATATTTGTTCCCTTGCAACTTAAGAAAGAATAATTTCATTATTAAAAGATGGATGCAAGGTTTTGCCAGGATTTTTGCAGATTTCATTTCTCTCTTCCATTTTCCACCAGAGGACCCCAAAGTGCCCTACTGCCATTAAAACCAACATTTTTGAAAACAACTGCTGGTTCTAAAAAGGGGCAAATTTCTGTTGCTCAGCTTCAAAGATGTTAAACTGTGCACAGAAATGCACAAACACCTGTATGCACAACTCTGGCCTTCAAGTAATACTGCTTTTGTAATATGCTGTTTTGATGGAGGCATTCTGACCGTTTTTTTCAGCAACTGAGATACCAGAGGGGAAAAAGAGTAGAAAATACCATTGCTCTGAATACAAGGACAGTTTTCTTAGCCAGCTTGTAACAGACTCAATCCTCAGATACGGGTGTATATCCCTTAAACTGCCCTTTTTGTAGGTTCGTGAAAGGCAGAGATGGCTCCATATTTAGTGTGAAGCAAATACAGAACAGAAATAGCAAGAAAATTCATGACTTAAGGCATAGGGCTAAAATAGTAGGTGTTTTAAGCAGTTCAACTTCTGAGTAAAAAAAATTCCAACAGCTCCAATGCACTTGTGCAAGCAACTTGCCCAAACTCCAGAGGCTCCTTATCATGTCTGAGTGTGGAGGAGGCAATGAGGGCTTGCTGTGATAAGGATATTGTACCAGGCGACACGCAGGAGAGGGAATCTGAACAAAATACAAACAATGGTGACACAGAAGACATGAAAGCAGAGAGAAAAGGCAGACAGAGAATTGTTGGGCTCCTCTTGCACATGCGTGAAAGCTCACTTTATAGATGCAGACAGACCAAATGAAGGAAACGGCATGCTAGCCGGACTGCACCCCCGTGCCACCAAACTCTCTGGGCATCAGCCTCACACACTTGCAAAGAACATGCTCTGGCTCCTTTGTTTTTTTCTACACTGTTTCCTGTTCACTCTCTTTACTGCTTTGGTTTGTGAAGCCAAAACCTCTGATCAAGCACCAGATTAAAAGAATACACATTAGAAAAGCATTCTTTATTCCTGCAGTTGAACAAAGCTGACATTTCACGTACATTCATAATACCGATCAGCTAAAACGGTTTACAGGGCAGATATCCACCTCCCCAGGCTATTTGTATCCGTAACGGATTCTTTACTAAAGCTATAAGCCAGGGCAGGATGGATTGTAGATATTTAAACAGCAAAACTAATTAACTGAACATAACTACTGCCTTTGAAACTGTAGTAGATGGTAAAAATTTCCATTTATCTATTTTTATACGTGAATTGGAAACATTTGCAAGACCTAGTATTTTTCTGTCATGGAAATTAAGACAGGCATTTTAAAGCACAAATCATCAGAAATCCTGAACTGAAGTGAGGGACGCTAGCACCACTGCTGTGCTCTGGCATGTGCCCTGGATTAGATAGCAGATTGTTCCTTGTTATCTAATTTCTATTGGGTTTGGAGAGGTTTGGGGGTTTTTTTCACTTTCTCAGAGACCCTTCTCTGTATAAAAAGTACATTTACCACCTTTCCACCTGCACCTTCATTTAAGGAGGAGATTTCTAGGTTTATCAGAAGGAGTAAACATCAGTATTTACAAAGGTTTTAATACTGGACACATTTATTAGCTTGTTCACTGCAAAACTGAAAGTTTCAAATTGCTACGGCACACAAAACCATACTTTCTGAAGTCCACGTTGTTCCTCCAGGAACATTACTGGTGTAAAGAGGGCTGATGCTTTTGACAAGTTAAGGCAGATTAATGCATTAATTCCTTTCCAGATTCAGCTTGCTTAATTTCAAGATAAATGAAAAAAAATGTTTTGAGTCTCAAACTCACATTTTACACCTCCTGCTGCCTTCATTGTTCCAAGAAACGTGTCAAATCCTCCCACCTCCCCTGTTCTGTGCAAAACTGATAGGCTCCAAAGTGTTGAACTTCCAATAGCCTTATCCTCTCTGAAGAGCTGAGAAAGGTGTAGCTGAGACCTAAGTTTGCCCCCACTAAAGCTGAAACCAAGGTCTGCCCCACCACTAAAACTGGGCGAGGAGTTTCTGTAACTAAGGCACCAAGTTCACAAGCCAAGAAAGGCTTTGCCAAAGAGCCGCTCCTGCCCCAGAGAAGGGCACAGAGCCCAGACAGCCCAAGTTGCTTTTCAGGGAGGGTGTAACTTCAGGAAAGCAAAGAAACAAAGATTCGTATCAAAAAGTGATACAGGCACCAAGATCAGAGCTAGCTTAAAGAAGGGGGAAAAACAGAAAAAAAGCAAAGTTTAAGGGAGAAGGAGGGATGACAGACAAATGCTTGTGAGGTCTGGAGAAACTAGCCACCAGAGCCAGGTGAAAGAGCTTGGAAGAGCAGGAACAACCACAGGAATACATGCAGAGGTGCAGCGTGAAAGATTTGATGTTTACATATATATATATATATAAAAAAGAGAAAGAAAAGAGAAAAGAGGAGAGAGAAAAGAAAAGAGGAGAGAGAAAAGAAAAGAGGAGAGAGAAAAGAGGAAGGGAAAGGGAAAAAAACCATCCTTATGGGTACATCAAGCACAATTATATAGTCTGGTCCTCCACCTTCACCTTGTGCCACACTCTCCATCCCGGTGGCACCCGTGCCACCCCACAGCATCTCTGAACAAAAGGGAGGCTGGCAGCTCACACCAGCCACGGGGGACTGGGAAGAGGAGGAAAGAGCAAGGAGCAGGGGAAAACAAGGTGATTTTACTTTATCAAGTGTTAAGATAAACTGTGATGCAATGCCACCATTCACCTGCTCTACAACCAAAGCTCCCTGGGAAGGTCTTCTGACTGCCTCCACTGTGTACTTGCTTGTGGGCACTCAGCCTAACACTGTTTAGGGATATTTAAATGGCAACCTGAAGCCTAGGAGCTTGTGTAGCCGTGGTGATCTCCAGGCTCGCTGCCATCACTGTTGACTGTGCCATCTCAGAAAATGGCCAGTTCCTTGCTGAGGTATTCTCTAAAATGGACTAAGTCCTTTCCAGAGTTCAGTCCTCTCCTGAAGGGGAATTTTTTGTGCATATTTCTCAAAAAAACCCATGACAAAATAGCACAGAAAGAGATACAAGGGGTGTCACAGTCCGTCTGCCCACAACAAGAGTTTGGAGAAATGACATCCGGGCTACCAACAACAAAAGGTTTCCACAGCCTCCCCATTTTAGTGTTTTTTAGTCATGTCTATAAATTCAAATACCCCCAAAAAAGGTTAGTCACTGTTTCAGACATAGTGATTCTTACTTCTCATACTTTCCCACAATTTGAAAGTTTCAGATAAACTGATAATATGCTAAAACATATCAGCTAAGGGCAAAGAAAAAAACCCACCAAACCAGAACAGTATGTTAGTATGTAAAGGCTGCTGCCACCCAAAGCAAGGTGTTCAGTAGCTGCTCACAACCCATGTTTTCCAGCTGCAGGCTGAAACTGGTTAGTGTGTAATCGTGCTTTCTTTAGCAGGTTTAAGAAGTGCTAGGCCAACTTCTTGGTCCTATCCATGAATCATTGTTTGCCACCCCCTCTGCCATGCTAAGGGCACTATATTGGGGGATAAACTATAAAAAGGATCATATGAACCTGCCCAAGTCCAAGTGACGCAGTCAGGTGCCATTCAGTAACTCTGACCACAAAGCAAGCAGGGCTGGAGCCAGCAAAGGGATCAGAAGAGATGCTCGGGTGAGGAATCATTTTCATCCTGTTGATGAAACAACATGAAAACACATTCCTCATGTTCAGCTGTGTGAACTAACTCCCTGCCTGATTGCAAAAACACCAACATTCATGTAAGGGACAGCTCAGGGCTGCACAGCCAGTGCAAACAACCCCGATGTATTCCTGGTTTAATTCTCTGAAGCTGACCCCTAGAAACTCAGATAAATGCTTGAGCCATGCAAAGAAGAGTCAGGAACACACAACTGGGGGCAGAAGGAGGTTAGAGCCACATCATCAACTCTTTAGAAAAGTTTTAAGCATAAAGCAACCACACCCCAAGTTCTCCAATGCACATTAACTTAGCCCAGATCAATACAATGAAATCTCTAGGTCATGCAAAATCACATTTCCATGCAGCAGCACTGAATCTCCTGGAAGAGCCAGAGCAAGGACCTAGAAAGCAACCTCACACTAAAATAGTTTTTAAAGTCCTGAGCAAGAAAATATAAAGCCATCCTGCAAGCATGAGGCAGTCAGTCTTGAAACCAAACCTAAGAGTGAGAAGCGATCCAAGTTCCCAAGATATTTTCAGCACTATTAGAGCCTGCAAATCCCAATTTTTTCTGTGTTTTTTTCCCCCTCTTGTCTTTGCAACACTTCACAATTTTCTGATTTATCTAATGATAATCATAGAATCATAGAATGGTTTGGGTTGGAAAGAACCTTAAAGATCATCTAGTTCCAACCCCCCTGCCATGGGCAGGGACACCTTCCAATAGATTTGTAATCTTCTTATATTTCATTTAAAACAAAAAATTCAGAATTGTTTTTTCCAAGAAAGCAAATCTTCAAGCATTCCAACACCTGGTAGTCTGAGTAGTAGTGTTGCAAGATTAATTAACATGTTGGAAGAGCATGCAATAGAGCCAAATACTGGTACAGTTGCAAAGAACCAGCACATTTAGGTGGGAGTCACAAAGACTTGAAAGGAAGAAGGCATAAACAACAGAAGTGATAATCAACAGGTTAAAAAAAAAATTGGTTACTAATAAGACAGGGACTGAATACATACAGAATGATATATTTTTAAAAATCTTACATAAATAAGCTAGAACACTTGGAAAGTTTGCAGAGCTCACAAAGCAACTCAAACAGCTATAACTCTGTGAAATGGGTAGGAAAGTCCCTGTAATTGAATGGCCTGAAGGCAAAGCAAATACACCATGGTCAGATTGAGCACAGAACAAGTCATCTAGATCTGAGACCCATGCAAGCACTAAAGAAATCACAGGAGTTCCATACTTAACATGTGATCAACTGCACAGGACAGACCAAATTTAGGATGCCTAAGAACTTGAAGCTTTTAAGACATGTCTACGCCTGGCTAGTGAGAGCACATAAACCCATTCATGAATAAAACGCACTTATTCCCTAAGCAAGGTGTACACAAATAAAGCTGCTGCACTTCAGATTCCCTTCCTGCCTTAGTAAAAATCAACTTCTGAACATGCACAACTCAGTTGAGTCTGTGATTTGCTCCTGGGCACCACAAGACTTGGCTCTCCCTCTCGTTACCTGTCAGAGGTAGTGTGCAGTTTTCTTATTTTCTGGCTCTTGCTCCTCACTTGAACTCTAAGATCATCCCTCCTGTTATCAAATCAACCCAGCCTCCATTCAGGACAGGTACTTTTAACTTCTGCAGAATCTCCCACTCCCACACACAACCCAGGAGACAGTCTGCATGAAAGATTTGTATCAATCCTTAATGCAGCAACACAAGGTTATATAAAGCTCAGATATGAATACAGAGCAGGTAAGAAGCACACTTCAACTTGTAGGTGACACAATTAACACTGGAAATTCAAGACTCTCACAAAGAAGTCTAGTGCTTTCCAAAAAAAGGGTTTGGATTTTTTTCAACTGTGGCACAATTTGCAACATTAAGAGAGATCCTGGCCCTGCTCCATCACTGAGTGTTTGAAGTTGGTTTCACCAGGGCCAAGTTTCATCCATTGCATGTTGACAATAACAAGACAAGCCTCAGCACGACGGGTGCAGTTGCACAACAGCTTTACACAGACCTTAAACATGAGGTCCCCCAAAAGGGTCCATTAATGACTCAAGCTTCCCCTGAACTTGCTGTCACCCAGGCAGCTGACCTGGGGACCTGGAGCACCCCAATGCCCAGCATGGCCACAAAAGAACGTTTGTAAGAGCTCGGGTGGAGAGGCAAGAATGAGCCACCAAGGCCAGGGGGAGGGCAGGAAAGTCCTGCTCAGTTCAGGCTGCGGTTTCACAACAGATTGGCTTCAGTGACAAAACCACCTCACTGGGTTCCTCCTCCAGACTCAGCTCTTCTCCTTTCTCATGCTGGAGTCCACAGCTCCCTTCTGCCGGCACAATCACTTTCAAGTCTGCTCTGTAAACTCCATCACCAAAAGCATTAGAGATAACATCTTTTCTGAAGAGTAACTTTAGCTCATGTCATTTTAAAACAATCTGCTTGGGCATGGCATTGCATAGTTAAATCAGTGCAACCACTAAGAGGTGCACTGCAGCACAGGGATGGGCTTTTCTTATGCAAGTTTCTTGCCAAGGCCAACAGATAACACAATTACATGCTAATATTCTCAAACAGTATATATGTTTTTCTATATTACCTGAAATGAAGCTATGTATCACTTTCTACTCTTGGGATTGTATCATGCTCTGCACAAATTCTATGGTTCCCTCAAAAACCCATTTTGGAGAACCATGTAACTGAGGGAGAACTGAGAAATAAAGAACTGTCTCTGGGTTGCAAAGAAAAAGCTGGAAAAACATTAAAAGGGAGGGATCTATGTCACATAACTTTAATCAACTAAGACGTGTGACTGGAAGTCAAGTTAGTATCCCTGTAGTAACTGAGGGAGAATGGCATCTCCGAAGGGCCACTCAGCCTGTTTCTGTTGCTCATCCTGAGAGCAGGGATGCTCAGTCTAGCCTAAATGCTTAAGGTAAGAGGAATCCTCTCTAAAGGTCTAAACACCCCCAAGAAAAGGAGAAACAAAAACAAAATCACAAGCACTTTTCCCTGCTTATTACCTTCTAATGCTCAGAATTAGAAATTAAGATTTTGGGGATGGCAAAGGTCACTTCACAACCAGTACAAAAGCACAGTACACAGCCAGCAAAAGGAAGCATTCAAAGATACAGACAAGTCCAATTTATAAATTAAAAAAAAAATTAAAAAAGATGAAAAGGGAAAATGATTTATCCTTTCAACCAAAAGCCCAAACGAATTAATGTTCCTGTAAGAGCAAAGACTGTATCCCATACATTACTCCTCAAAAGAAAGTCAAATGCCTTTTCACAGCTTGACAAGTCCCTAGATTAAGATTTCATTTCACATGGCCTCTAGCTCTGCATCCTTGTTAAAACCCATTCCCTGTTAGCATATCTCACAATTACTCAAGGATGTCAAAAATTTAGGAGATAAAGGACTCTCTTCTGCACTCTCTGTGTGCTAAAACAATGACATCCCCTTCATAGCTCCTTTAAAAGAAAAATTAAGCCATTGCTATGATAGTTCTTGATAGCAAATTAAAGCCTACCTAGAAGCCCAGGCTGTGGTCTGGCTGCAGGATGCTGCCAGGGAACCCAGTGAGGTCTGAAGCTACCGAGGAGACAGATTTCTCTGGCAGTTGTGGTACAGGGATGGCATCTGTGATTCTGTATCAGAGGAACATTTAGCCTCCTGCCCCATGGGATATAATAAACATCGGCCACAATCCAGCCTCACACTGCACTGGCTCAGTGCTCCTCTGCCCTGGAGGGAAAACCATGGCCAGGACCTCTCACACCAAGCGCATTTGCCCTCTGTTGTTACCTTTACAGCATGAACAGCAAAAAACATGACCCAGAAGCAAACATGCCAGCTAACTAGGCCTGAAAAGACATGTTTCACTTGCCTTTGTTTGCTGAAGCCCAGCCCACAACAACAGAGAAGCAGGGAAGGATCAGTCTTTAACAAGTGAGCTAGAGGAGCAAAGAAGGTGGGTTTGCCTCCAGCACGGAGCTTCTTCAGCACTCAATTTCTACCCAGCATTGCTAGACATTTATAACACTGTCTCTCCTGGCAGCCAGCTGCTGGGCCCACTTCTCACAGCCCATCACCACTGCTGCAAGTACAAAGACAGAGAACATTTGGCGGTGATGTATGTATCTCCTGTAGGCTCCAGCTTCATGGCTGCTCACATCCCAAACCTGGCTCCATATCATTAACTGAGGTAGAAGGACCCGGAGCACAACTAGCAAACGCAGAAATCAGGCCATGCTCCCTACACAGTGGGTAGGGTGTGAAAAGCAATGACCCTGGTGACAGAAACACTCCACGCTTTGCTACAGGTACTTTCAGCCTGATTGACCCCTGCAGCTTACAACGTGCCAGGCTGAGTGGTGAGGACAGGCAATCCCCGCTAAAGCAGCGGGTGAGCAGTGCTCTGGGTAGCAGCAGCTTTTAGGCGCCTTCCTCCTCTGATGGGTAACTGAGATAAAGCTGAAGGAGCCATACTGACAATACTGGCAAACCCTGGAACTACAGTCCCAGACATCCCATCTCCCTGCTGCTGAAGGTAAGAGGTGCTGCAAGCTACACATGTTCAGGAAAAAATGAATAGCTCTTGGGCCCTGGGAAGCTACTTAAGTTGAACACAGTTTACGTAGGACTAGTAAAAATACCAAGCACTTGAACAGTATCCATGTAAGGCATCATACAAAGGAAAAGGGCAGAATTTAGACTCTTCACATCAACTCCAGCTGTCTTCCTAAACTTCATGAGGGCATACCTTCTGAAGTAACAAATACTGGCAGAAGTTATTACCATTTTTTGTCATGGAATCATTTAGGTTGGAAAAGACCCTGAAGACGATTGAGTACAGCGATAAACTTAACACCGTCAAGTCCACCACTGAACTCAGTATAAACTCCATGTCTAAATGTCTTTTAAATACTTCAAGGGATGGCGATTCAACCACTTCCCCGGGCAGTCTCTTCCAGTGCCTGACAAACCTTTCAGTGAAGAAATTTTTCCTAATATCCAATCTAAACCTCCCCTGGTGCAACTTGGTCATTGCCTAAGTCATTGCTAAGTCTTGCTCCCACAAGAGGTATTCCCACTGAACACTTGAAGACTTAAGTTGCCAAAAAAAGAAACAACAGGCAAAGGCTTTGCTGGGCACCACTGCACCTCTGCACCTCTCGGTGCTCCAGGGCAGTGAAGCAGTTCTGAGCTTCTAACCAGAGGAAAAAACCTCTGCAGAGGAAGCAACGTGGGCAATCTTGTGACACAGCTGAAATATCTTATGGTCGATGTTAAACTTTGGCTTATAAAGATTGGAACTGTTTAACTGCCTGCTCAACAGCTCACTCTGCAGCAGCATTTAACAGGGACACAGAGAAGACACTTGTCTCCCTCCTGCTGACGGACAAGCCACCAACAGCCAGTCATGCTGGGTCAGAACCCGTTTTGCCCATTCCCTCCAAAAGAAGGGGGATGTTTGTGCTGGGGACACAAAGGCTGATCTGTTCAGAGCTGGCTGCAGTCCTTGGGCCTGGCTCCCATCGCTGGCTTTACACAGGCTGGCATCAACGGGGGAAGGGTAAAAACGCAAGCACTGTCCCATTTCCCCAAAGACTGTTCCTAGCAAATGTCATTATTCCAAAATGTTGCACTTTGAGAATACTTGGGCGAAGTGCTTTTGAAAATCTCAACTGTGTAAATCGGAGTTTAATTTGTATTAAATTGGAGTTTAATTTGTATATTCAACATTGCTGCTCTTTAATAAGGAGTTAAACATGGTTATATTTTTTTCAGTGGAAAATATGCAAAATGGTTCTTCTCCCCTTGTCAATCACTACCACTTGCTTGTTTGTTTTGGTGCAGCGCAGGTCAGGAGGGAGGAATGATAATAAAAACACGAACACTTCTTCTTACCTTGAATGGTGACAGGCTTAACAGCAAGCAGCTTTATATAGTGCAATCAGCACTCAGATGCCCACAGGAGAGGAAAAACAAACCTGTAGATCTTCATCTTGCATAGTCTTACCCAGACTTAGCTTCAATTAAATCAATTAAGACATCTGATATATGCAAAGGACATCTGGTTCCATATAGTTACAGAATCGGGGCACAGAGAGAGGATCCTACACACACCAAATTTCAGCCTACACACACACTGCAGATGATGGGATAGAGCGTTCTGCCTGTCCTTGCTCCTTGCTCAGCCCACTTCAGCCTGCAAAGCAGAATATTTTCATATATTGTTATTATCTGGTATTTATTTAAAGGCTGAAGAGATGGTGTGACCTAGTTTCACTCTGCAAGCACTTTCAGGGACTACCTGTGCATGGGAGCCATGGATCCAGCCAGGCAGCTGTGAGGAGGGCTGGCCCGAGGGCTCCGCTGGTGCCCCTCACGGCTCTGTCCCCTCTGTCACCTCCCATACTAAACAGGGACACGGTAGTAGATGGTTCTGGGACAGAAGCAAACCTCCTCCTGGAGCCAGCTGGGGCTCACAGGCCTTCTTCAGTCTCCTTGACCACTCCAGCTCATACAAATCTTCAGGTCTAGTCAGAGGGCTCAAGGAGGGCCTTCAGCCAGAACTGAACTCCAGAGAAGCCAATGCCAGGGACACTGCAGCTGAACTGTCTGTTGAATTAGACTCACATTATTCTTTTCCTAGCAATTATCAAGGAAATAATGTTCAAAAAGCATGGAGTTATCATTGCAGATCTGTGTCTCATGTGACTTTTCTGAAGCAGTTACTACACTTTACTTGCGTACTCTTCATGTGACACTCTAAGACCTTCCTTCTCAACACTCTTCCAAAGTTCTGATTGCAGGTTTAAAATTAGCAGTTAGTTTCAACTCATTGTATTTTCTAATGATGCCTATATTTCAAAGGCAGAAAAAACACAAGGTATAATTGTGTTGCGTTCTAGGCCCAAAGACCTCGGGGCTCCTGAGCTAATCCAAATTCTCCCCAGATCTCAGACACAAAATACAGCAGGCTTGGAGTTTATGTACCACCTTACGATAATACCAATTCTGTCACTTCTCAATCATTCTCAAACTGCAGTTTCAACTTTGCACCTCTTTAGAGATAAGGAAAACCAGCTGGTTTGGCTGTTAGCCAGGTGGCTATCACCAGCCAATGGAGCCTGCCCGGACATAGCATTCATCCCCGGCAGGGATCTGCCAGGGTTCAGATACACAATGCAGCCAGCCAGGATAAAGTCAGCAAGCTAACGTTTTCATTATGCAATTGCTTGTTCAGCTACTACTACAGGTCTTCCTGAATAATCAAGCTGATAAACATCAAACTTTTTCTGATGTTGCCTTGCATCCTAAGTGATGAATTTGGAAGTCAGAAAGGAGGTGAATGACAACCAGAAAAATCAGGGGGTACAAGAGCATTGTGTCATCGGGTCAGGGGGAAGACACGCAGAGGCTTTGGACTTGGTGTACTCTGCACACCGAGAATATCTCTGATGACTGTCATAGTCTGGCATTATACATTACAATGGCACCAAGGTAGCAGCAAACTAATTCCTCCCAGAGAACTGTATGCACACAAAGTGTTACAGGGAGGGTGGGAGGGCATTTACAAACCTCCCATTGAACAAGAAAGAGGTCTAATTTCTGCTGGGTGCAGAAAAACATAACTACAAACCAGCCTTCACCTGAAACTACATTTTTGTCGTCTCCAAAAACAATGACTGCTTCCTGCTTCAGTTAAGCATTATTTTTACTGTGTCTCTGCTCTTGCAGAGGTTAGAGCTTAGCTCTGAACAAGAATGAAAGCCTGAAACATCCTTTGGAAAGCTGCCGATACAGTATCTGTCACCCTGGAATTTAAGAGAAGCCTTGCAGGTTTGTAGAAGTAACATTTTGATGCTTTTCCAATTTGAGAAAAAGGCCCCAGAGCTTAGCACAGATCCGACTGCGCTCAATAATTCAACCTTTGTGATTAGCACTGAACAATAGATTAAGAAATAATGACTGTTTAATGAATTATTGTTGCACAAAATGACTGAACTCAGACTGAACTGCTGCCACATCTATTTTACAATGCTTTTGCTCATCGGTCTTTGGGGGAGCAGGAAGGGAAGAGGGACAAGCCAAAAGGGTTGCAGAGGGGGAGTATGGAGTCAGGTTTACTAAGCACAGTAAAGCAGCAGAGCCTCAAGTGAACAACTTGCGAGCAGGTCTTTTTAGCCATGCAGAAACTCAGTGAAGTGAATCAACATCCAATAAGGACCAAAGATCTGTCCATATTATTTTAAAGGTGAATTAATGCAGTACGTATTCAGAGATGGGATAAAGCTGCATCAGCATGTTTTTTTTTCCCCACCAGTGATTTATATCAATATTGCCTGCTAAAAAATATCCTAATCCCACTGAAATCAATGGGAAAATTCATGCCAACTTGAATAGGAGGTGGCTTTCACTCTCCCACCTTCTGGGCCATGCTCACGCTCCTTTCTCAGCACTCTCTAGCAGGCGGCAATTCATCCCACCAGCCTGGCCATCGCCCGCGGCTCGGCTGCAGACGGCTGGACACGGACAGCGGGGTCTGGGTGAGGAACACAGACCCCGAGAAAAAACAAAATTGCAGGTGTAGCCTCCTGTGAAGCACTCCAGCGAATGAATCAACCCAGAGACTCCTTCAGTGCAAGTGTAATCAAGACTCTATTTCCATTTTCATAGAACAATTAACTTAATCTACATAGTGCTGACAACAAACAAATTCTGTTTTGGATATGAGCAAATGCATGTACAACAGGCATGCAAGCTCATGGTGTACGCTATATGTGTGTACACACTTGTATCTTGTGCCCATGTAAGACTGCTGATAGACATTTATAGCTGTGCCCACATCAGGGCTAGGTCAGCTCTGGAATTAAACAGCTACATTTAAAGGCATTCTTAAACCATCATCAGCCAATGCAATTGTGAACAGAAAGAAAGCAAACGGAAAATAAAGAAACAAAATAATGCATTTCATATTCCTCCACAGAAATAAATTCCCACCCTTTCTGGTTTCATGAATACTTCTTGATTTCTTCATTTACATACAGTTCTACACAAAGTTTTTAATAGAGCAAAAGCTAAACAGTGTTCTCAAGTCAACCCTTCCTTTCCTCCCTCGAAAACCAAGAGGTATTTGTTCCTCAATATTTTGTTAAGAGATCAAACCTTGAAACCTTTATAAGGTCTTAATACTATTTATGCACATAGAAAGCAAGCTCTGGCAGTACTTCAATGAAAACTCAAGCATTAAATACCAACATTTCAAGGTATGCCTAGCAGAAAAGTTCAATATATATATAAAACAAGATTGACACCAAATGGTCTTAGCATAACAGTCCTTACATAAGCAAAGTCCAGAATCAATTTAAGTTTATTTTTATTGGGTGAAATTTATAATATGACCAGACTCACTATTTATTTCTTCAAGGCTTCACAGACAAACTGCTGCTCTTTTGATTGCCTATCCAACATGTTTATTAAAATAGATATAACACAGTGAAAGGAAAACATAAAACTGACAGAGAATCACAGGGATATTTTACATGCCACCTCTTAAAATCATAGAATGGTTTGGGTTGGAAGGGACCTTCCAACCCCCCTGCCATAGGCAGGGACACCTCCCAGTAGACCAGGTTGCTCAAAGCCCCATCCAACCTGGCCTTGAACACTGCCAGGGAGGGGGCAGCCACAACCTTCCTGGGTAAAATGTTCCAGTGTTTTACCACCTGCACAGTAAAGAACTTCTTCCTAACATTCAGTCTCAATTTACCTTCCTTTAGTTTGAAACTGTTCCCCCTTGTCCTATCACTCCATGCCCTTCTGAAAAGTCCCTCTCCAGCTTTCCTATAGGCCCTTTTCAGGTACTCAAAGGCAGCTCTAAGGTCTCATCCGAGCCTTCTCTTCTCCAGGCTGAACAACAACAACTCTCAGCCTGTCTTCTCTTAGAACTTAAATGTATGGCTTTCCTTAATGGAGTCTTTTAGGGTTGATTTAATGTGTTAAGCAGAAATTCCACTAGTTTGTTACTGCAATGTTTTCCTTATGAACTGCCCTTGAACATGACATAGGTCTGGCTTACTTATACAGTCAGCCATTCACTGAATGGACCAGGAACTTCTTAAAACTAGTTTCTTTCACTTGTATTTTTCCTGAATTAAAACACTGTTTTATTGCCTTTTCGGCCAGGCACTTCTACAGCTTTCCACAAACATGAAAAAGACTGAATTTACTATGAGCTTTCTTTACCTTTTTTAAGGCAGGAATATAGATTTCCTCCTCGGGGATAGATGAGAGCTGTGTCTACAAACATCCTTGCATCAGTCTGCAACCCAACCACTACCCCTGCAAAGAAGAGGGCAGCAAAAGCCATGACAGCAACAGCAGCTTCAAGCAGATTAGCTGTGGCATCTGTAGCACCTTGGGGTTTGTCAGCAGGTTTAAATTGCTTGTGTCTATCCCCACCAGTGTGCTCAGGACTCCCCTCAGCTGTTTGAAGAATTTGAGATATGTTAACACTTTGATCGGCCATTTACTTACGTGAGCATCTAAAATCTAGATGGGTTTAATTTAGTCAAAGCATGATAACAGCACCTGGAGGTCTTCACAAAAAGCCTGCTGTCATCATCCAAGTTATTCCAGATTGAAGCTGGGTCCCCTTCTCTTGTAGTAAGCACATCTTCTTGACTTTATTTGACAGAGCTCACAACCAGCTACATCTCCTGCTCTGGAAGAGGCTTTCCAGGGGTAAGATACACAAAGCCTCTCCATGCAGTGTTGAGCCAGGACAACCCACCACACCACCCTCAAAGGGGAGAAACCCAATGGGTAACACAGGCATCAGCTTAGCCTCTCCAGACCTGGCAAAGTTCCAGCAGCCTAAAGTTAGTACAACCACGCTGGCCTTGAGCACATTTGAAGGTCAAGCCCCAAACAAGGAATGCCTGTTGATGGGGATGTTCCTTACAGAAGTATGTATATAAATACATCTTGCGGTGTGTGTCTCTGTGCCAAGGTATATATTTATATGGTAGGTAATCCTACAAGAGTCCTGCTGGTTCTCTGGAGACACCCCTCCATCCCAGCCATGCATCGCTGGTGGAAGCTGTGCACTAGGAGAGTCTGCCACTGCATGAGACAGAACAAATAAATCAAAAGGGGCAGATAGTTACCAAGGATAATATGTTCTTTGGAAAACAATAGTAATTTGGAAGCCTTTTTTTTTGTTCACAGCATCCTCAATAAAAACAACAACAAAAAAACAGAAACAAAAAAATCCCACAAAACAAAAACAAACTAAAAAAACAAACAAAAAAACCCCACAAAGTATTCAAGCAGCAAGTCCTGAAGGCAAATCCTGCTCACCTCATTCCTGGAAAATACTTCTGAACATCCAATAATTAAATCCCTCCTTTGGCTTCATGTAAGCAAGAGAAGGATCCCACTGGCTCCTGCCTGGCAAGAGTAAGAACAACGGGAAGCTCCCTGCTATGAGAGAAATCACGTCTGCCTGCTGTCCTGCCAGCTCCACTATTGGCTCTGTCCTTCCTGGCTGTTTTGCAGTGACTAAAGCCCAAATTCCAGGATAAACAGATAAACTCTCATGGTCTGAGTTAAAACTATTAGCTTAAAGCAGCCTTACAAGCTACATGCTGGATAACACAAAACTTCTCCAGCATCTTTACCCTCACACAGCTGCCTCTTGCTCGCCTTCCAGAGTCAGAGCCAATGGCAGTTAAAACACAGGTGTTAGTACAGTAAATCATCCTGGAAATAGCTATAATTAAAATAACTCAGACAAGAGTGGAGATATGTTACTTCCATGGTATGGCTTTCAATACCCTCTCATAAGTACTTGATTATGCTAAAAGCCAAAATAGGTATTGTACCAGCAGAATATACCTATGGCAAATGGAACATAAAGCTCAGCTAATGGCCCTATTTCCCTGAAAGGGCACATGAGCCTGATAAATAGTCCCATGAGGCCATGTTATCTGTTTTCAATTTTATTTTTATGTTATGATTTGTCACTAACTTTCAGATACTTGGGAAAAGGATCTTGTTTCTCAGATACCTACACCATAGCATTTTTTTTAGCTAATTTATACTAATTCATGCTATTAAAGTGAACAGAAGCTAGTCACACACACACACACACACGTTATTCACCTGTGTGCTGCCTAAAGCAGACTCACTGCTCAAATACATGTCATCTTTAGACGGAAACATCCCTGACCAGTGAGGAATAAACATAGCCACAGCCTTAGTTTTGATGACTTCTAGGGCTGTGCCAACAATCACAGCTTCCAACAGTTCAGCAAGAAGCTGCACAACATTTTTAGGAGTGTGCTGCATGTTAATAATTTCTAATCAGAGAAAGTTTCTCTGCATCTACTGTTCTGGCCCATTTCCTTACAATTAAGAACTTCATTTTACCCAGTTGCTACATTACAGATGTGCTGCTTTGGCAATGACCTACTGTGTCGTGTCCTTAGTGAAAGCCATAACTAGTTCAGTAGTTAAAGTTCTAGACATACAAAATTAAAACCAGACCGTAACATAAGTGTACAGTAGCAGCAGTCAGCAATTCAAGTCTGCCAAAGAGTTATGCAGAAATTACGTCCCTTAATTTAATTTACATGAAGGAACAAACTTAACCCAACAGCAAAGCAATATCTTGCGATGAAGCAATCTGGAGGACTAGTCACAGTTGATTAAACCCTTTGTAAGCACATTTGTTAATTTATATTCTGGAGAAAAGTATGTTTTGATAGCTAAGTGGATGATGTACAAATCAATTTTGTCTTTTCCCAACTTCTCCTACAAGCAGAGTTAGGTAAAAAACTTCTGTGTCCTAGTTCATTACTTAGTGTTGCTGGACTCTGAGACATTGCAAGATGCTGAGTGCCATAATTTCAATGAATCCTTGCTCTTCCAGAAGTGCAAGGCACAGAAGGCAGGGCCATTATCCATCTTTTAAAGCACGGAGACCAAGCCTCATAGAGCAGCCTTCTTGGTCCTACAAAATAGCAGCTGACAGTCATCTATTTAAGAGCATGAAGTAGGCTCATAACCCACCTTCTAACAGGTAGCCTGAGTGACAAGTAGCATTCCAACACCTTCTACATACCCTGTAGTTTCTCACAAAATTCTCTAGCCCAAATCAGCCATGCTTCACCTCGAACATCTTCTAACTCCCCCTCGCAGTGATGCTCCTCAAGGCATGTACCAAATGCGGCCACTCCCTTGATGTTCTTTCCCATCTCTACAACAAGCTTTGTGCCCTTAAGTGCTCTAAGTACAGATGTCCTGGCAAAGATCCTTAGCACAGACACAGCTTATAGTGACAGCAGTATTTTTCTCTGCTAGACATAGTTTAAGGTTTAGAGAGGTGACACAGCCGAGTCAAGTAAAGCTCACTCCACACCAGCCATTGCAGTGAGACCAACAGAGGGTCGGAAGGGGGTAAGAGAAATAAATCTTGCTCACGTCCACCCACCATGTCAAGGCCAGCAAAACTGTGTTACATAGGCTACTCGCAAACCCTATATGATATATAGTTACAAGACTTTTTACATGTTCTAGTAACTCCCCACTACCACCCCTTCTTCACCATTTTTCTGAAATGCTGGAAGAATTTTTTCATACTTGGAAAGCCAGAGTCATCAGCACACTGCTGGGACAGCTTTGTTCCCATCATATTTTGTTCATTTATGTATGCTGTTGCTCTCTTGAACTACTGTTTCCTCTAATTTCCCTTCCACTGAAGTAGCTGTACCAATTTAACAAGTAGCCATGGCAACATAATCTTGCAAAATAAAGTTCAAAATAATCCTATGATCAGAAATCTAAATTAGAAAAATGAAATGGAAATAATACGTTCTTAAAGCCTGGAAGTAAGTGACCACTGGCACAGATTACAAATAGTTATGGTAAATTCTCCAACACTTATGAACTCTGAATGCACACAAATGGATGCTTTACTTAAAGTCAAATTTACAGATAAATTACTACCAGGAGAAGCTCCACACCATATGTTATGAAAACAGTGAGATTAAGAAAGCAAAACACATTTAAAAATCCTTCCCAACCTACACCTGAAACCACCAACCTATGGGCTGTCCCAAATCTAGACTCTGCTTTGAATAGAGACTCCTCATCAGCTCCTTTGCAAGCTAGGGTTTCTGACCCAAACCCGGTGGGTGGCAGGGACAAGGAGAGGCCAGCGCCACTGGCGATCACCCATGTGAAAATGCCTTCCTGGGAGGCTGTGACTGGCCTGAAGTGAAAAGTCACCTACCACAGCAAAATTAAGATACAAACACTGTTTCATTAACTATAGCAAAAGCCTTCAGCTTTCAACTTTACTCTGTCTAATGGTTTAAAGATTCTTTGATGAGTTATAACAAGTTTTCAATTTAATTTTCCACAAAGAAATTACTGCTGGGATTTTTAAAAAATGCTTTTTTTTCCTGATGACACTTAACATTGAGTCCCAGATCCCTAGACGTATTTTATCTTCTAAGCACCCTTAAGAAGCTGGTACTAAGTCCCTTCTATAGGATTTAGCATATAATTTTCAAAGTGCGTGGGCTGAAGGGGCACCCTGTGCTTGGTCCAAATAAATTCAGAAAGGTATTGCCCACAACTGCTTTATTTTCTTTACAGTAACTGAGAAAGAGGACCTGGACCAGATTTACTCCAAAGAGGATGTACAGATTCTTATCTGTGAAAGGTGATACAGACTGTCTGGACTGCTAAATTAGCCTGTAATCTAATCTGATCTAATCAATGAAAAACACATCAAGTGTTCCCACTCAAGCTTCCCCATCAGCCACAGGCAGCTGAAACAATCAAAACTGAGATTCTTGGGGACTGCTTAGACCTGGTATTCCTGAGAATAAGATTACCTGTTCCCTTCCCTTTCAATTTCACTTTCAAACAACTGATGTGTGCCAAGGGCAGCTACACAGGCTGTGAAATGCAGTATAACCTCTAAGTACAAAACATTTCCCTAACTGCATATTTGCTGGCACCAAAAAAGAAAAGAGGTTAAGTGTTTTCTCCATACATTTACTGGAAGTGTAAAGAATAACTATGCATGCAATTTGCAATCGCTGAGATTTACAGGCCTGACTGTAGTAAGTAGTTTTGTCACACAGTCACTTACTAAGTACCCCTGTGCCTCATTCTCCCCCTATACTTGCAGGGGACACACTTTCTTGGATAAATATTGTATTTTGTTAACCTCCCGAAAACTCCTGTTGCCACTACTTCACTGAAACACAAAAACATAGGCAAGATAAAAAAATACAACCAACAAGTAGCCCACACCTATTTTACACTATTTCAACATGTAATTCACACAGGCAGAATTGTTTTGCTTCATCCAAAGAAATTTAACGAGGGTAGGAAAGGGAGAATCCTTACAATTCTTACAGAAATAGTGTTTGGAAAATAATACATGTTACTATGGTACAGACTGCACCATGCTTATTCTTACATTGCTTTAAGGCTGTGGATTACTCCCAAGAGTGCTACAGAAGATGACTACAGTCTACCATCCATATGCTAAAATTCACTGTGTAGAGGGCTGACTCTCTGTGGGAAATTTCTGCAAATCCAGAGGGGCTGTGAGAGCCACTTCTCAAGGGAGCTGTAACCCCTACATTGCAATTGTGTAGCTTAACTGGAAGTCACTCAAAACCAGTTAAAAACTCTAGCAACACTAAGAAGATGCTCCTTTTCCTGCTATGTACCTTCCACCATCACAGCTCTGCCACACACATTTAACAAGTTAGGAAGTGATGCAATATGAAAAAATATCCTGCAGCCAGCTAGCAAAAACACACTAATGTGGTTTTTTTTTCTCCACATCCAAATACATCATCACACAGAGGAGTCTTGTCTGACATGAGTCCAGGCTACTTCAGTTCTTCATTCTTTCACTGAACACACAGAGAATATGAGTAAAGCACAACCAGCTCCCAGTTACAGGGCATGCCAAGGGACTACTCTCATCTAAGATGTTTTGATAAAAACAAACACTTTTTGTGTCTTGAGAGTCTCTTGAATGTAATGTGCTTCACACAGCACAAGAGGGGCTGCTTGATTTTCCAAAGTGCTTATTTAAAAAGACCCAATTTAACAGAACTGCAGGGAAATTATATGTACAAACAATAGCTGTCATGATAATTTTAGCTGCCTTCCACGCCTGCAAATATGCACTGTACAAGCAGGATGTCTCATCTCTCAAGCAGGAAAATTCTTCATGCTCCTGAACACTGGCAAGATTCTGCATCCTGATGTACTGAACACTTGAGAAACCATCCAGGCTGAGGAGCCCAACACTAGCACTTCCCCTGGCCCTGCTCACTGCCTGCTTCACTCCCCTGCACTGGTGCCCAGTCTGTGATGGAAAGCTCACAGGAAATTAAACCCTGCAGGCAGAAGAGATCCATTCCTGCTGATGAGGAGAGAGCAGGATTTCTGAGGGTTCAAGTCCTTCCCCCACCATCAGCTCCATCTGCTCTTGAACCTTCTGCCTCACAGCTCCTCCTATGGCAGTGTCACTTGTTGCCTCATTTCCCTTCCATTTATCAAATATTTGTTGCTTTTGAGGTACCCTGGCCAACCCCACAGATCAGACCTGTACCAAGAAACTGATTTATGCAACTTTAGCTTAGTAGCTGGACTGCAACAGACCAATGTGCTTCAGAGTGGAAAATGAGATGACAGAACAACCCAGGATGACTATTAAACTTGTTAAAGTAGGACCTCTCCCACTGGGCTTTACAGCTGTACCACCCCACACCAGCACAGCTACTGCAGCTATGATACCTGAAACCCTTCAGCAAATAATTTCTGTTTCTACCAGCTCAGAGATGATGATCAATGGAGTAAAAGGGGCAAGTGTTAAAACGAAGCATTGCCCCATCCCTTCCCCTATTCACAGACCTTCCTCCTCTCACCATCCGCCCCAGTGCCAGCCCTGCCACCCACACACAGTGCAGAGAGCTGGGGAGGGATTTTCCACTCCCTTCCTCCCCACACAGGAATGCAGGAGAGACTACAGTTTAGTGCTGAGCTGGTAAATGCCTCATCTTACTGAGCAAGCAATTTTAGGAAGGAGACTATATAACAGACGGGCTCCAGCACTCTGATGTTGGGTGTATTGAGCCATACTGACCACATCTTCACTGCTGATAACCTCTAGGAAATAGTCAACCATGAGACCCTTTCCAGGAATGCACAACGCATCAGGCAATACCCAGAGCCCTGCTGCACCATGAAATATGCCCCTCCTGCCCCACACCTTGCCACACCTTTGCAAATTTGGCTTTCCTGGTCTGGAAGTCACAAGCAAGTCTCAGAATCTCCCTGAAATTGTAAATGTTACATTTTGACCCTGGAAACACATGCTGGCATTGCTCTGTTAATTGGAAAAAGATCCTAGAGAGGAGCTGTGCAGGGGGCTTGCCCTGCCCCAGTGCAGGCTGCTTTTTGCACTACATAACTCTCTAAGAAGTCAGGAAATGGCAAATTCCTATTGTCTGGAAGGAAAATCAAGGCTCTCCCTCCTATACTTTAAAGGGAAAAAAACTTGTGGATTTTCCTTCCTTTAGTAATAAAAAGACCATTCTAGGCTGTGCTGTTGAGCAAGAGCTTCAAAGTGGGAAATTGAATTGCGGAGAATTGTTTTAAACTGCCTGTTCACACAAGCCATGCACGTAGAGAGGTTCCTCGCTGAAGGAGCAGCATCTCCTAGCCCAGTGCTGCGGGCAACTTTCATTTTGGTTACTCTGCTGAAATAGCAAGAGTCAAAATATTTTAATTCCGTGCAGGGATGTCTACTGAAATATGCTCTCCATTTACAAATTACAAATTCTATTGCAGAAACAACCACTGAGGCACATCAGCCTTCACAGAGCAAAGAAACACAAGAAAACAGCCGTGACAATGAAAGGAGTGGAGAGAAGGAGGGTGCTAAGAGTCCACATTGAAACGGCTTCACCTTTGCTCCAACTGGGATGAAAAACTGAGGGGTTTTTAAGACTCGTACAGCAACAGCATGTTCAGATGCCATAACTGCAGGCACTACACAGGAGGAGGGAGACTGTTGCAAGCACTATATACATTACTCGTTAGATCACACCAAAGGTCAGCCGTAGCCTGGCCTGCACCCCAGGAAGCCCTTAAGCTTCGTAAACAAATCCGTGACAAGAATTCAAATGCAAAAGCCTCAGTTCAGACCTCAAAGAGAAGTTCATATTATGACTTCACAGGTATCTTGTTAAGCAGTTCAGCTGCACGGAGGGAGGATGAGATGCACTTTGGTCCCACAAGCAGCGAGGGACATGGAGGGAGGGGAGACACAATTGCCTTCTGCTTCTTAAAATGCTCACGGGGCACTAACTCCTTTGTAGTTTTCGCTGTCATGTGGGCAACACCACAGTTTCTCAGCATCCGCTACATTTTCTCACTTCACCTACCCTTCAAACTTTTTCCATAACTTTATGCCATAGTTGGTTGTTCATGGCTGATCCTCAGCTGCACCTCCGAACAGGCAGCAGCACCTCCTTTGCTCCTCAGAACAAGCACCAAAAAGACACACGTGGAAAAAATGTGCAGGGCTACAGTCAGAGCGAGGTGGGAGTGCCTGTGGCTGGGAGGAAGGCGATGGCACAGGGGAGGAAGGCACAGCAGCATGCCTCAAATGCCACTGACCTCTGGTTAAATGAACTACTGGGCAAATATGTAATCACTTTATCAAACGCGTGCCAAGGGCATTTGTGAAGCTGTTCATTCTCTCAGATGGAGCAAGTACATGAGTCCTTGTGAAAAGACAGGGAATAAACGCCCGCGAACGCCTCTGTCCTCACGAACTCGCTGTCCTAGGGAACGTGGCTCTGCCTCTGCTCATGCCCTCCCCAGCACCCGCCCTGCTCGGGGGACACCCCTTCCATGCCTCCTCCACGCACAGAAGCCTCTGCTCCCTGCTCCGGGTGCTCGGTTCTAAGGCGATTTCTTACAGAACTGTTTCAGTCACCCTTGAGAAAGGAAACGAAAGCCGCTGCTTTGCAGCCTTAACGTGTCAGTGAGGCACCTCCAGCTTCATTCAAGGAGCCTCTTCTCGCCCCTCTTCCCCAGCCGGTGGTGGAAGGGGGTAAGGAAGCAGTGGACAGCGGGAGGTTTCGGGCATTGCGAGCTGGCTCGGAGAAAGTCCCCCAAATCCTTTGCATACGGCCCGAGGGGGGCTCCTTTACTTCTTTAACCCCTCCTCTCCCGGCACCCAACTCCCTCCACCCGTCTTGGGCTGAAAAGCCGCGAAAATGTCCAGAAGCAGATCCTGAAGATGCCTCGCCCGGCGGGGGTCGGTCAGGCTCCGCCGTGCGCCC